>JAEANM010008811.1:0-16752 GCA_017656035.1 Myanophis thanlyinensis
TTTTTCTTTCTCTCCCTCGCTCTCCCTCCCTCCCTCCTTTTCTCTCATTCTCTTTTTTATTCTCTTATTCTTTCATTCTCTCTCATTCTCTCTCCCCCTCCCTCCCTCCTTTTCTCTCATTCTCTCATTTTATTCTCTCTTATTCTTTAATTCTGTCTCATTCTTTCTCTCACCCCTCCCTCCCTCTCATTCTCTCTTATTCTCTCATTTTCTCTCTCCCCCTCCCTCTTCCTCCCTCACACTCTATTCTCTCTCTCATTCTCTCTCCCCCCCCCCTTTCCCCCTCTCTCTCCCCTGGCTTTGCCACCACACAGTTGGCCTGTAAAGGGAATGAGTTTGTCAGTGCCTGTGTTGCCCTAGGCTGAGTTAATGAGGGTGGCTGCTTTGGGGGTTAGCGGGTCAGTGAGTCATCCAGACCCGGAGGTTGTGCTGCAATGTTATCACTGGCTGAAGACCTTGATTACAGTAGTGGAACTCGGGAACCTGAATTAACCCAATCGCTTGCACAAGAGACCGCTTGAGCTAATCACACCAAGTGGGTAGCGCACAATAGGCTGCCGCAAAGAAAACAAACACAAACATCTGAGCAAAGTTAAAAACTCATCAGGATTAATCTCTTATGCAAATGCAGGCAGGATGTTGCAACGCCTGAGTAGCATCTTATTTCCCGGATCCCACTCAATGCAGCCTGCGGGGAAAGAACTGCAGGGCAGTGAGGCCCACTGCTTATCCTTCTTTAAAAGCAGATGAATAAAGAGGGTTAAAGGCCAGAAGAAAGGGCTAGAATAAACTCACAACCTTTCCCATTCCTCCCCCCCCACCCACCCCAAAAAAGGTTTCGTCATCTTGGAGTCAGGCTCAGCTATTTGCAATCATAATCACATCCATGTTGATTTTCTGGTGACAAAGGCAAACACTTCCAAAACAATATGGTAAAAGCTAACTAAATGTTAACAAAGAGACGAGTTTATTGTCCATCTCACCATCCAGTGATTGTCAGTTTTCCAGACCACTTTTGGTAGCCCAATCCCAATTGTAAATTAAATTGTGGAAATGGGAATATGTGGGAAAGTTTCTGCTTTTTAACTGTAATGAGTGATTGGGTTGTGTGAGTATCCGAAGCACAACCCAGTTACATTTTCATTTAATAAACTGCTTTGTGTAAACTCAGCCTTTCTGGTTGATTTCTGGGTCAGTGTGTTGCACAAGACAGGACACCAGAGTAATTAAAATACGATACTGCCTGCTCTGCCCTATATCGCTGATCCAAAATGCTATACCCAGCTGTCAAAATTAGATAGGAATAGGATAAAGACCCATGTCTCAATCACTGTAGTACAATCGTACAACCTTTTTTTGCCATGGTTAAGTGAATCACTAGTTGAGTAAAGCACATGGTTAAGTAAGGCCAGCTTTCCCCTGTCGGAAGAAATATCCATCTGGTTCAGTTCCAAGCTGGGAGAAAGATACTGGAAACATGGAGGCTGATTGGAAAGATGGTTTAATGATGAAACAGAACCACCAAGCAGGTGTGATTCAGAATAGCTGACCACATGGGGTTGAGAATGTGGTGTGTGTGTGGGGGGTGTGTGTGTGTGTTTACACCTTCTCTTGGGTTTTGCAGTTGAGCTTCCTGTCCCTGTTCAAGAACCTGTATTCTATTGAATGTTGTCAGACTCCCATGGTGCCATGTGGGGTCAGTTTGTCTGAGTCAAGTTTAGTTGAAATTTGCTGGGTGATGCAATGAAGGGGCTTGTTGGGCAATTCCTATTGTGGCTGAAGGCTAATTTTACCTTTGTTCAGAGCCAGACTTTGCTTCAGGCAGTGATGGATTACCAAATCTGCATTTGTAAAGCGACCCCAGCTCAATATCTGCTTTGGGGGGGGGGCATAGGGAGCAGGGAGCTGAGGCTCTGAGTTTCTGTCTTCCTTAAGATTATTATTTTTCTCTTAGGGGAAATATTTTATCCTGCCATTTAAAAAAAATATTTCTCAAAATATTCCATTCTTCTAGCAGTGGGATAGCTTCTCACACCCCACTGACTTTGGGGTTGGAAATTGGCTAGGAAAGTCGCAAACAGTGATCACATAACTCCAGGGTGCTGTAACTGTCATAAATAAATATCGGATGCCAAGCACCCAACTCTGCGAAGTCACATCTGATCATATGACTGTGGGAATGGTGTGATGGTCATAAATGTGAGCACTGGTCATAAGACTGTGCTGTTCTAACTTTCAACGTTCACTAAATAAACGGTTGTAAATTGAGGATGTCATGAAGTCACTGCCCATTCTGAAATGTAGCAAAATTGAAATAATATTTACTCAGGATTTTGAGAATCCCTTGATTTCAGCATTTTTCTCTATTCACTTATCATCTGCAAGCTGGTGGAAAGAACGAAGGGGATAAACTTAAATGTATTTTTTGAATCAGCCATGCAGCTGACAGTGTTTGATTGATTAGACTCCTGGTAATAATGAGATGAGCAGTGTTAAAATATATGCATCAAACACTTCCACCCAGGAGGTGGAAATTAAGATTTGAAGGGAAGTGAAAGCAACACTATGTAATGCTCTAATTTTGTTGGATGAAGTGTAAATCCTTGAAGAACAAAACAAAGAAGAAACAGCAACATTTAGTTGATAGAAGGTCACATTGGGAATAAAAAAAAACTTGGGTGCAAATTTTATTTCAACCCCAGAGCTGCTTGTCTGACCATTTAGCATCTGTTCACTCCAGAGGTGAAATTCAGCAGGTTCTAGCAGGTTCACTAGAACAGGTAGTAAATTTTCTAAGCAGTCCGGCAAACCGGTTGTTAGAAGAAATCTCCTTTTGGTTTTTTCCACTTTACAGGGTTAATCCTGTAAGGAAGGCAGAAAAAAAACATTCTGGTGTTGTTTCTAGCTGAATCTTTATTGCCCTGCTTACAGAAACTGCCCACCCAGTCACATGACTCCCCACCCCCAGCCACGCCCATCAAGCCACACCCACAGAACTAGTAGTAAAAAAAATTGAATTCAACCACTGGTTCAGTCTGATTTATCTGATGGGATTGATGCAAAGTTAGAAAGGTAGGGAAAAAATACCTGATGTGCTCCCAGAAACTCCCTAAATAAACAGGAAAAGTGGTAAATATTTATACCATTGTTACTTACAATGTTATGTTTAGATTATTTGTTGGCTGCATTTACCAAAACATTGAGCTACTGTGTGAGTCAATCCAGGCTAATATTTCTGATTCAGGTGCTCCATACCTCAGTTTTCTTTTAAACATCCTTTTTCAAAAAATATTTCACGATGGCAATTTGGGTTTAAAAAGACCTTTTTCTATACATTTACCTAACCAGGGCCAAGCATGCCTTGGCTAATCTTTGTTTTTTGGGTGGAGGGTGCCATGTTCCTAATAATAACCTGTCTCCTTGGAGTAAGGCAGCTTAATTACTTAATCCATAGCTGTACTTTATTGAAATAGTTTATTTTTCCTGCATGAAATCAACATCAATGAAAAAAATGAAGAGATCCCAACAGATGAAAAGGTGATTAAAAAAATACTAGAATTTGTAAAAATAGATAGGCTAACATTTACAATTAACGAAAAGGAAGAAACTGAATACTTTTTGACTTGGGACCTATTCTATCAACGGTTAGCTGATAAAAACAGGAGCTAGAAATGGGAAAATAGATGGAAAGATGAGTGATACAAGGAAGGTATGTTAAATTGGTTAAACAAATATTATTACTAACACTATTATAATTGATGCTAATGTATTGAATATTGTTGTAAATATTTTGATTACTATTTTCTAAAGTGATTTGTACCCACACTGTTCAATTGAAGATGGAATTTATGTATGTTATAAAATAAAATTCTAACATCTTATAGCAATTGCAAATTATGTAAAATTTAAGTAGAAGAAAATATATGAACTGCGGAATCCTTGAAGATAATATTACCTAGTCTGGTGATGAAATATCTTCAAGAAAATAATGAAGCTTAGCCTCCTGGATCAAAGTCTACAGCCAAAAATAAAGAAGAGCAGAATATTCTAAGTAAAGTACTGCTTGTGACTCAGCTGCCTTCAAGACTCTAATCTATTTTTTTTTTACAATAAAACAAAAAATTTGCACAACTTGGATAAGAAGAAAATGGGATGTAAGAGGAGTCAAACAAATGAGTGTAGATGTGGTAGAGCAGGCATGTCAAACTCAAGGCCCGGGGGCTGGATCCGGCCTGCAGGGTGCTTAGATCTGGCCCGTGGGGTTGCCCTGGAAACAGCAAAGGACCAGTCCTCAGTACCTCTGCCAGCAAAAATGGAGTTCGTGAGGGCTGCGCGTGGCCCTCCCAGAGCTCCGTGTTTGCTGGCAGAGGGTTGCAGGAGGCTGTCACAGCCGTAAATTGAGCTCAGGAACCCATTTTCACTGGGCAGAACGCTCCGGCCACCATAGGCACTCCACTGACATGAGTGATATGCTGGCTACACTCATCCTGGCCACGCCCATCCCGGCCCACTGAGGTCAAACAAAACCCTGATGTGGCCCTCAATGAAACTGTTTGACATCCCTGTGATAGAGTAATCCAATCAGATCCACATATGTATAGGTAGTCCTCGACTTACGACCACAATTAAGCCCAAATTTTCTGTTGCTATGGAAGACAATGGTTAAGTGAGTTGTGTCCCATTTTATGACCTTTTTTTGCAGCGGTTAACTGAACCACTACAGTTGTTAAGTGAATCATGTGGTTGTTAAACAAATCTGGCTTCCCCCACTAACTTTGCTTGTCAGAAGCCAGCTGAGAAAGTCAAAAAAGATGATCACATGATCCCGAGACACTGCAACTATAAATACATGCCAGTTGCTAAGCAACTGAATTTTGATCACATGACCATGAGGATGCTGCAATGGTCGTAAGCGTGAAAATCAGTCATAAGACACTTTTTACAGTGCTGTTGTAACTTCAGCTGCTCACTAAATGAATGGTTGTAAGGAGTACTGCCTGTACTGCGGTATCATTATTAGAAGATGTTTTGATATGTAGGAGGGCAGCTAAGTTAGAGAAATTAACCAATTGTTTCTTGCATCTCATATAATTGCATCTAAGCCCACTATTTTGTTTTATTGGCTTAGTAACTTAATACCTTGCCTGCAACTATGAAACAAATGCCAAATAAGATTTTATGATATCTCAAAACCTATTTGTATAAAACCTTTCAACCGAGGAAAGTATTTGTTATGTCTCCTAGCTGAATGAGTCTGCAAAGCTTTACTTTGCTATGTCTTTACGATGTAACAAATCTCCATCCCTTCTTATAAAACATCTCTTCAACAAGGGGATAAGGCCAGCAAAAATTACACAACACAAAACTTTAGAAGACCCAGGAGAAATATGTGGGCACTTGGGTAATTCTAGCGAGTCTGGAAAAACTGGAGCCTATGTTAGCATTTTGTCTTTTGCTGATCACTTTTAATCTCTGTGAAAATCCCTACTATGCTAAGATGATGCTTGAGCAATCTTCTACTATTCCTCTATGTTTCCCTTTATGCTCACAAGTTGGAACTAGTAGGGAACTAGTAGTACTGGAACATAGTCCTTCCAGTATCAGGTAGTGAAATCCACATTCAAATCCTCCATTAGTTTTCTGCCCGGCCTGGCTTAGAAGGTTCTTCTTATGAGGATAAAATGGAGTACTCCACACATCCTACTCACCCCCACATTCTGTGTAACAATAAAAAAATGAGATAGATACAGAGGTGAAATCCAGCAGGTTCTAGTAGGTTTGCTAAAACCAGTAAGCAGTTCAGAGAACTGGTTGTTAGAAGAAATCTTTTGTTTTTTCGCCCACTTTACAGGGTTAATCCTGTAAGGAAGGCAGGAAAGAAACATTCTGGTGTTGTTTCTAGCCTAATCTTTATTGCCCTGCTTACAGAAACTGCCCACCCAGTCACATGACCCTCCACAGCCACACCCACAGAACCGGTAGTAAAAAAAAATGAATTCCACCACTGATAGATACATGAATTAACTATCCAGGAATTACACAATGAATTTATGAAAAATAATAGAACAGGGTTGGAAGGGACCTTGGAGGTCATCTAGTCCAATCCCCTGCTCAAGCAGGAGTCTTTGCTTGAATCAAATACGAGCAAGATTATTTTGAACACTTGAGCACTCCTTGCCTATGTAATGAAGTGATTGTTGGAATAGGACGATGGAGCAAGAAGAAGACTCTGAGTACTGTAGTTTCTCCAGCCTTTGTGGCTTGGATATAAATTTATACAAGGGTTCCTTTGGGCTGCAGATTGTGTTCTTAGATCATCTTGGGAGGCAAGTTTTTAAACCAATCATTGAGAAAGGGAGTGAAATAATAAGAGTAAGGAGTTCCTTCCTTCCCTCCCTCCCTTCCTTGGAGGACAGTCTCTAAAAATGATAACAATCTAGTTAACCTTCATGTCTAGCTCCTAATAGAGTCTTCTTGTGGGTGGTTTTCTTCTCTCACAGTGGACTCAGATGGGTTTATCTGGTTGTGGTGACAATGCTTCAAGCTGAAGAATACAGTTAGCCATTTTTTAAATAAAATTTCCCATAATGCTTCCCGGATTAATTATAAACCAGGAGCATTTGGGTTCAATGAAAGATAGGTTAGATCAGTGCTTTGCAATCTTGGTGACCTTAAGATGTTTGGACTTCAACTCCCAGAATTCCCCAGCTGGCTAAAGTCGCCAAGGTTGAGAAACACTGGGTTAGATCAAAAAAACAAAAGGAGATTCTTTCTAACAACCGGTTCTCTGAACTGCTTAGAAAATTTACTACCGGTTCTAGCGAACCTGCTGAATTTCACCTCTGAATGCGAGCGTCCCAATGACAGGCTGCCCACTCTTGCTCTCCTTTCCAGCTTAAGTGCCAGGGATGAGTGCATGCAGATGAACCACCTGACCTGTTCCGAAGAAAGGAAACAACCTTTACCACGCCATCTGATTTCAGTAATGAAATGTAGATATGATGAAAAATACAGGAGCTTCACATTCTGTGACCTTTGAATTATATTACAGTAGAATGTACATGAGAGCCTTTCCTCACTGGCAGATAATATCAGCACCAACATGCCCTTCCAAATTTTTATGCCTGTTGTGATGTTGCCTTCAAGTGATGGCCAGCCCATACAGGAGAGAGCCTTAGGTCATCCTTACCTTATCACAGATTTTGACCTGGTTGCCATCTGATGCACTCTCTCAGGCATTTTGTCAGTGGGATAGCTTAGTGAGCCAGATAGGGTGGAATCAGTCTAACATCTATTGACCCCTATTCTTCTACAACCCCTGGCTACTCAGGGCCATTCTGCTTTGGGCAGTGGGGAAAGTTGTATTCTTTCAAACGGGTCTCCTCTCCTCAGTTTGCAGTCTGAGTCTGCCTGAAGAGCAGCTGACCAGTTGGAAAGGAGCTGCCCAGCAAAGTAGAAGTGGGAGACAAGGAGACGAGGTCTCAGGCTACCGTCTTCTCTACCAGTCGGCAGTTTTGCAACGTGGATTTGAGTGCTTCTGTGGAATAAAATTGAATCTGACAATCTAGCTACCTGTCAAGATTCCCACATGGAGAATGACTGGTAAATGTTTTTCCACCAGCTATTAGGGCCCAATAACAGAGGAGAAATACAAAACCAGGTGGATCCACCAGGGCCTTCTCCTGGTGTGTCCATAAATACATACATCATAAATACATACAGCACCCCTTTGCTAATGTTATGCTGGTAGGATAGGAATTGCCAACGAGATTAGAAAATGTTAGGTTTTTCAGAGTTTTCTGCTAGATTGAGAAAGTGTGGACAGCACTGTAATTTAGCCCTGAGGAAGATTCCCAAATACACATGCCTATAATTATGTCATAAATTTTATCTTCTGCTATTTTCTTTCAGAATGGGTCATTCTCTTTTTGTTGTTGTTCTGAAATATGTAGCAGATCTGCGTGTTTTTCTGATTTTTTCTTACGATTAGTGCAATATGTTTATTTTATTATCTTGTTTCTTTTATGCAGTATTACTCCTTACAAGGAGTAAGTAGGAGATATATATATATATATATATTGTTGCAAAGACATTCTCAAACTTACACTGGAAAAGACCAAAATAAACCTAGACTTGCATACCTGTACCCGTGAAAATCTACAAAAACAAATATATATATTCTTGCCCTGGCATGAAACAGAAGGCACCAGCCTGAAGATGGCAAGTGAGATCTTGCCGAAACGTTGTGAAGAGATTCTGAAACTTACACGGGATATGTGGGTCTATTCAGGTCTTTTCCCGTGTAAGTTTTATATATATATATCAGAGATGAACATTTAGAGAATAGACTGACAGCCTTGCATGTTTCAGAGAATTGACTAAAGGTCTCAGGCATTAACATTTGATTCTGCATACACTGAACAAGATAGTGTTCTAATTACTGAAATAAGCAGGAAAACCTTATCACTGAGATTAAATGGTCAACTTTTGAACACTTTTGCCATACTTGATCAAATAGTTCCTGTTTCAGAAAAAGTTGCAACAGGAGAATAAAAAAGAAAAGCACTCTGTTTTATCAGCTGTGCAGCAGTATTGCTGCCAAAGTCCAAATTGGCTCCTGTGAATATGGCAGTCTAGAATGTTTAAATAGTCTAGACTAGAGCATGGTCAGGATGTTTGACAACTCCCTTAAGGGGTCCTTGGTCATTTCTGAGCTTGATAAGGATTTTTTTCTTGCTAGTTTGCTAATGAAATGTCTGCAAGAAAACCCCCAAACTCAGAGAGCACCAAGGATCCACTCAGTTTAATCCTGAGCTACACCTATTGTCTTCTATCAATTCCCTTGAGCAAGGATAGACAACCGAGCAATGGTGGACATCAAAATGCCAGGAAAAGCATACTAAATTCCATAGTCCATGTCGACTAAACTTTAATATTTATTTTTTCTTTAAAAGGCGGGGGGGAGGCTAGCATCTACAAAGCAAAGCACCTTGCTTAATTTACAAAATGATTGTGCTGTCCGCATGACCTTTAAACATTCTTGGAAGATAAAGGCCATTCGTGGAGTCGTGTGTTGTTGATAAGCTATTGGGTTGATTCAATACTGACACTGATTCTGAATGCAGCTCATCACAATGCAAATAAGCAGAATAAAGGTTAAGGGCTCATGGGGATGGTAGAGGACAGGAAGGCTTGGAGGAACGTTGTCCAGGGGGTTGCGATGGGTTGGACACGACTTCGCAACTAACAACAACAAAGGGCTCATGCTTTATTTCCATGTAATAGAAGTAGACTTTATGCAATTTCTTTTCACGGCCATAAAACTTCCTCTCAATTGTGCTTAATTCCTGATGGTTTCACACCCATGTATTTTTCCTGGCAACAGTACAGAAGTGATGATGTCATCAATTTATTTGAGGATATTTTCCCCTCCCCCCAACGGAGTAGCTGGAAAGTTTCATCTTTTTTAAAAAACCCTACCACCTTGGTATTTCCTGGTGGTTCCCCCATCCAAAATATTAACCCTGCTTGAGTCTGCTCAGTTTCCCAACTGCATTGAAAGCAAAGTTTCCTATTCTGGTTGTTTGTTAGATTTTAACCCCACCTTTCTTCCTTTATAAGAAACACAAGGAGGCAAAAAATATAGTACCTAATTCTCTTTTCTCTTTATTTTCCATACAACAAGCAATCCATGAGATGAGTTGGGCTGAAGGAGAGTGATGGCCCAGCTGGCTTTCATGGCTAAAGCAGGACTAGAACTCCCAGTCTCCTGGTTTCCAGGCCAGCACCTGAACTACTACCAGTTACCAGTTCAGCATTTTTGATGAAGATAGTATCAGTGCCAACAACAACCCGGAAGCCCTTTTCAGCAAAGAGTAAAACAGATTTCCCATTTATTTTGCCACACGTACGTTTTCTGTAAACATACTGCAGTGATTATTATTATTTTTTTTGGCTTGTGTTCACCTCACCTTCCCACCTAGTTTCTTAAGAATGAAAATGCTTTTTGCTGAGTTGTGTTCCTGTGTCAGGCACTTGCATATTTTCATAAATATTATAGGGATTTCGTTTTGGAATAGTTGGATAATGGAGATATACCCATCAGGAGATTCAGCTGCTCTCCAAATCATCTATCCAGCCTTTGAAGATGCTGAGAATGTGCCTAGGAAAGTCAAGACAGGCCAACTGGGTTGGCAGAAGGATTCTGGGAAGACAAACAGCCTCACAGCTCACCTTAGCCTGAGTGGTGAGTTTCCTGGCCATAGCAGAGTCTGGTTGGTTGGGCCACCTAGAGAATGCCCCCTAGGCCTCTCACAGTATTGTGCAGCCCCCTGTGAACTCCCGCCCAGAAATGAAATTCAGTCGGTTCACACCAGTTCTATAGAACTGGTTATTAGAAGAAATCTCCTTTTGTTTTTCCCCCACTTTGCAGGGTTAACCCTGTAAATAAGGCAGTTGTTTTTTAGCCTAATCTTTATTGCCTTGCTCACAGAAACTGACTCTCCCTTTATTACATTGTAACTTTGGTGAAGTTTAATTCTGTGCTTGGTGATGTTTAATCCTGTGGCCACGCCCACAGAACCGGTAGTAAAAAACATTGAATTTCACCACTGCTCCTACCTATTATCCCACACCCAAAGCTTCTGGGAGTGGTCTGGCAAAACATGCCGAAACCACCTGAGGAATGTCTACAGGTCATCCTCAATTTACAGCCATTCATTTAGTGACCAAAGTTACAACGGCACTGGAAAAAATGTGGCTTGTGATGTTTTTGACACTTATGACCATTGCAGCATCCACACAATCACACAATCAAAATTCAGGCACTGGGCATGTATTTTATGACAGTTGCAGTGTCCCAGGCTGTGTGATCACCTTTTGCGCCCTTCTGACAAGTAAAGTCAATGGGGAAGCCAAACTCATTTAAACAACGGTGTTACGAACTCAACAGCGGCAGCGATTCACTTAAAAACTGTGACAAGGAAGGTTGTAAAATGGGGCAAAACTCACTTAACAACTGTCTTGCTTAGCAACAGAAATTTTGGGCTCCGTTGTGGTCATAATTAGAGGATTGCCTGTAGCCCCATCATGAGCAAGCAAGGTCTCTCTGCTCTTCAAAGGAAGGCAGGTTGGTCTCCCCCTAGCAGGGAGCAGACAAAAAGGCAGAGTAGATAAAAGTTCAAAGGAAAGAAGGAGAAAGCAAAAGAAAAGCAAGATGCAGGCCGCTATCAGTGAAACGGGATTTTTAGACTATATTACCTTAGATACGATTCTGCCAAAATATTACATGGCCAACTTATAAAATAAAACCAACTAGTGTACCAACTAGTGATATATGCTTCCAGCTGAGTGACTAAAGTGAAATTGCTCAGGGTCATATGTTTTTAGTAGCTGTTTCCTAGTAAATTGTATTGAATAAATTTCATGGAATACTGCAAATAGTCTTGAGTTACTAGTGACTTCTGTTACCAGTGAATGAAAAGTCTTCAGTATTGTAGTCCTGGGTCATTCCACTACAGTTCTTCCCAGATCTTCATATTTTGACCGCCTTACATACTCTTCTATATATATATATGTCTTGCTATTCTTGATCCCAACTTCAGATACTTTTGGTTGCTCTAGAGCAGGAGTGTCAAACTCAAGGCCCAGGGGATGGATCCGCCCTGCGAGGTGCTTACATCTGGCCCACAGGGTCTCCCTGGAAACAGCAAAGGACTGGTCCATGGTGCCCCTGCCAGCAAAAATGGAGCTCAGGAGGGCAGTCCTCTCGAGGTCCATTTTCACGGGCAAAGGGTTGCAGAAAACCATTGCAGCCAAAAATGGAGTTCAGGAGCTCGCTTTTGCTGGCAGAGCACTCAGACACCACACAAGCCCCCGATATGAGTGATGTTGAGCTGGCAAAACTGCCCCTGCCCCCCCCCCCTGAGGTCAAACACAAGCCTGATGTGGCCCTCAATGAAATGGAGTTTGACACTGCTGCTCTATAGCAGGGTTTCCCAGGCTTAGCAACTTTAAGATGTGTGACTTCAACTCCCAGAATTCTCTAGCCAGCTGGAGAATTCTGGGAGTTGAAATTCACATGTCTTAAAATTGCCAAACCTGCTCTAGAAGGCAATGCTAATCTTTTATATTAGGTAGATAATCAACTGTTTCTGAGCTGGATTTAAGAAATAAAATATATTACCAATTTTTCCTATGGAGTATTACTTCAATTTCTATACTCTTAGGTACTTCAATTGTCCTTTAAAAGTTTTGCTACAATAGCTTAAACCAGGATGAAAAAACTACAGCTCAATTTAGATAGGTCCTGTATTCAAAGGGAGCTGGCTCCCCCTGCTGGCAAGGTTGCTTCTAAACGTGTTAATCTTTGGATTCCATTTTTGT
Organism: Myanophis thanlyinensis; assembly: GCA_017656035.1. NCBI lineage: Eukaryota > Metazoa > Chordata > Lepidosauria > Squamata > Homalopsidae > Myanophis > Myanophis thanlyinensis. Next base: position 12,385 of record JAEANM010008811.1, read on the forward strand.
ACCTATATATGTAAATATACTGTAGAAAAAGTCTGATAACACATTCGCAAGATGAAAATATTTTATACAGTCTGGCCAGGTGTGCCTCCCTATATTTCCCTGTTTTAATTCAGTTCTGGTGTATTTTTTTCTGGCTTAAAGTTAGTTCAGGAACATTTATCTATGTTCATTTGTCATGGTCAATTAATACAATATAATAGTTTTGTTTGACATACTTAACCATCAGCTAACCATGTTCATGCAACGTAGGCTGAAATGCAGTTGAGCAATCTATGACTCAATATGTTGCATGCTTTCAGTCTAAGATTAGGCTCAAAGAACATATTGCTGTAATGCCTTGTTGGCCAAACCCTGCCAATTTTGCTTTATTCAATAAGCAAACTACACAGTGCACAGATAGAACTGAAGACTTATTAACACTAATAATGCACATGTTGGACTATCTCCAACTCAATATTGCAAAAGAGGCTATTTCTATAGTCTTTTTGGGATGGGCATTTTTGCAATTACTATATAGAATAACACAGCCAGTGTCGGCTTGCAGCTTTGACATTTAGTGCAAAGGCAGCAGATAATTTCAGCTGCCACTGCAGTCAGCAAACCTGTAGCAATTAAATATGAAGATTGCCTTTTGGAAGAGATAAATAATCAATAAAGGATTTAATCCAATACATGTTGAGGTTACAACTTTACTTTTTCTGTTACTGCAGCCTGACAGCAAGGTAAGATTTCAACAGAATATTTTGTTATTGTACCACTTGGTATTAAGTGGTAATTGCCATATCCCTTAGAACAGTGTTTCTCAACCTTGGCGACTTTAAGATGTTTGGACTTCAACTCCCAGAATTCACTAGCCAGCTGCCTTAGAAGTACCATAAGGAACAGAAGCAATCTGAAATTCAGCGTGCTAAACTTGTGGATCATGCTAAGCAATATGAGGTAGTTTGCCCAAGAAAAGTCCTGGTTTATTCCAATTATGTTGGTGTTGTTCTCCAGTTTGGTGTTTTGTTCTGGCTTGATTTTTTTAATTAAATTAAGTATAATTAATAGCAGTTTGGAGAGTAGTGGTTACTGCACCAGGCTAGAAACTGAGAGCGAGTTCTAACTCTCTCTTAGGCGTAAAGCTAATCAGGTGACCTTGGGCCAGTCACTTTCTCTTGGCCCTAGGAAGGCAGCAATGGCAAACAACTTCTAAAAACCCTTGCTAAGAAAACTGTAGGGACTTGTTCAGACCGTCTCCAAGAATCAGACATGATTGAATAGTTTTTTCCCCACCTGGTGAACCAAATCTATTGGTACAAGTTCTGATTTCTTCTGATTTCTTCATTTTTAACCAGTACCATTTCCTTCTCTACCTCTCTTTTGAGATGTTTGCCTTCTTCCTCCTGCAGCTAACATGCCCATCTTGAATTTCTGAGCCATAGATTTCTGCTAATTCTCCATTTTTAGCACAAGAGACCCAATTTGTAGGATTAAAGTATATGGTCACTCCTCTTAGCACTGACTGTGCACATTGACACTTTTAACAAACCTGCTAAAAACTTTTGCCAATAAAGCAGATTTCTTAATTACTTACACAATGCTTCAATTCCTATCTCTTGATTGCCTATCTTGCTTGGAATAGGCCTGGACTTGGTCATCCTAATCAAACCATGCATTAAAAAAAATCCAGTTAATCCTCCTGTTTGCAAAGGAATCAGCAGATGTGCATTTGCTTGTCAGTAGTTGAGTTTTAATATGGTTTAAGATTAAATGCTAACATGATAATTGGTATGGGATAGTCTTAGATCTAGGAGAGCCTCTTAATTGGAGGGCTGAATTTATCTGCCTTCCCTAGATCCTAGGCAAGCAGTCTGTATAAGCGAACAGCAGTCTGGTTATGTTTCAATTGTTGCCGAGTTGCTGGAACAGCCTACATACCAGGATCTTAAACACCCAAAGGAGGAAACAGGCAAATCAGGAGCTGGTGCATGTAATACACAAAACTAAATGTGGTTTGCTTATTGTGAATAAGCATATGATGTGAACCCACCAAGGAAATTTGTCAATAAATGAGAGTTCATGACTTGGGAGAGACATGGTAACAAGTTCAGCCAATGAATAGGCATAGCAACTAAATCAGCCAATGAGGGCTGTTTGGAAACTGAAACAGAGTAGTTGCTGTGAGAGTCAAGAGACAAAAAGGAGCCTGGGCATGGCTTAGCTTAACTGCCTTATATATCAGTGGTGGCAAATCTTTTGCATCATCAAGTGCTATCCTTAGTGCCAGAAGGTCACACCAACTGTCCCATGAGCCATGCACAACCCCACTGGCTCCACAGCCCATTCTCACATTCATGTGCAGCCCCTGCAGCCCGTCCTTGCGCTCGATTGTGCACCACCCAGCTGGCTTTTGCCATGCGGAAGCACCAAAACCCAGAAGTGCAGTGTCCTAATGGCTCTTGGAGCACGTGTGCGCACTCAGATGCTGTGTTTCCTGGTTTCGGCTCTCCTGCAAAAGCCAGCTGGCTAGCGCACAACAGAGCACAAGAACGGGCTGTGGGGGCTGTATGTGATGGAGCGCGAGAATGGGCTGTGGAGCCAGCAGGGCTGCGTGTGGCACATGGGACCGATGCCATGCCAGAAAATTCATGGGATGGTTTGGCGTGCTGTTTCCGGCATGCGTTCCATAGCTTCACCACCACTGTTATATACTGAAGTTCCTTTGTCTGTGCTATCCTGCTCTGAAATAGAAACTTTAAACTCCTCTCCCTGTGTTTGCTTCTACTCGCTACCATATTGGAAAAACCTGCTTTTGGTATTGTATATTTACTTCATGTTATATATAAAGAGAAGCTTCTTATATATAATGGAAGTCTGCTGAATCAGTTACTTGTGTGTGCTTTTGGATGTGATTGCTGCTGCAAACTCTGACAAAATTCATACTTACAGTATGAATTACTGTAGCGCTTTAATGAGTAACAAGTAGAAGAAGCTGTTGTTTACCAATCAGTTGAATACTGACTGGGTATTTTTATTCTATAAACCATTAGAAGAAAATTTACACTACTATTCAGAAGTGGCAAATGTTTGGCACTGTTGGCAGTACTGTGTGCTATACAATTTAAGTATCCATGTTGTTAGCAAAGCATATTTCCATTCAAGTAGGAGTTCATTGCATTCCGTATTTCTCCTTCAGCTCATTAACTTTGGCTATATATATTTTGATTGCATCTTCTTTGGACATACCTGAAAAGGGAAAAAATGATTTTTGGTGGGTGAGCAGAAATATAGTATGAAAATATTGGCAATTCCCATTTATTATCCCAATTCTTCCCTTTTGCAATAAGCTAATTGAGGAGTTCTTGTGCAAGTAATGTTTCCAATGTGCCAATTGGTTGCATAAAGGTAAGTGACTTTATTCTCTATGCCTATGAAGAAACGGTGATGGCCACTGCTTCTGCAATCTGAAATTATACAGAAGATTGATAAAAAAAAACCACCCTTGTAAATGCATGCAAGTTTCCTTTATGAGAAATCATCAAGATCAACAGATCGTTTGATGGTTCCAGAAATGTGACAATTAAATGCGCCCTGAAAATCTAATTTTTCTCCCCTGTAAACTTCCTGAGGAAATAAGTTCAATAACAGTTAAAATAGTAAATATATTAATGTTAACTTAACATTAACTTAATGCTGAGTACTATGCATTTAACAAGACTCTTGCTCCTAGCTTTTATAGCCTTGTGGTTGAATTTTGATTTAAGCCACAACTTTTGGTAAGAGCAAGCAATGCATTTCATCAGTTCAATTTACCTGGGAATCCTGACCAATTAATTGAACTTTCAAATTCTTATCATTGGCAAGCTCTACTATAGAAACTTTCTTATGTAAAATCATCAAATCATCAATATTGGGATAAGAATTTGCCTAGAGAACAATATTGGCTAATGTAAGAGATTTCTATCCTCTTATTTCAAGAATTTTAGATTGGCACTAATTGGCACTATGACCCTCCATGTGCAAAAGAAGCATGTACAAAAGTAAATGGTCTTTTATGCCACCAAAAAATCATCTGTTAAGAGCATAGAGATGACATTCTTTCCATTTGGGGGCTGAAGATTTGGTTAGAATTGCTGCTTTTAAGTCATTTGTCATTTCATTTGTCTTTGCCAAGGGCCTACCTTTTAATTTATTCCAGGCGTCCCACTTCGCTTTGCCTTTTAAATCAAACATTCCAGGGCGTTCTGAAACAAAACATTTTCACATGGCTTTTAGATGTGCTTATAATACAAATCAAAGTTTTGTGGAGACTTCACATGAGCAAAAATAATGTGCTTTAACTTTACTGGTTATGCAAGGTGTGGCCAGAACAAGTGATTTAAAATA
>JAEANM010008812.1:0-16751 GCA_017656035.1 Myanophis thanlyinensis
TGCGGGCGATCACGTAAGCATTTCACTGCATATCGTACCATGTATGACTGTGTATGTGACCAATAAATTTGAATTTGTATTTGAAAAAAGTTTTCAAGGGCAGAGCATCTTTAGGGAAGTTGAAACAAAAAGCCAAGTTGGTGGCTGCAATCAGGGTTGATCATAAAATTGCAACTGCCATGTTGATATTTTTTATTTTTTTTGTAACCATCTTTGTTTATCATTTAATATTCATAGTATTTATATTTATAGTAAATATAAGAAATAGAATGGATTAAATAAAAAAACATTAATGGATTTCAGTAGATTAAATGAAAAGCATATTAAATATATAGATTATTCTTTTCTGACATTAGCGTGCCATGTCTGGTAATAATGATTCCATCACTACCAGTGAAAAACAACACTCAAATGTCTCATTGAAAACAAAAATGCAAAATTTACCACTATAATTTAAACCATTTAATTTTTGTTTGGGAGTTTAAAATATCTTTGGAACTGTTTGCCACATGTTGGCTTGCTTGAATCATCATTGTTTTCTTTCATTGTTAGCTGAACTTTTTCTTCTGGTGCTTAGATGTATTTAGCATGAATCATCAGTGGTGGTACCAGTCTGGAGACATATCCTATGGCTATGGATGGGATTCATATATAGTGCAAAAACACAATGTGTGTAGTTATATCCTAGTATGTTATGTAAATCTTCATTTATGCAATACATCACGGAGAAGCAAATTATAATGGTGTATTATTTGAACCAATTCTGTGAATATGTCTGCTTATGCAAAAAGAACTCAACTGCCAACAAAGATGCTGAAACAAATATAAAAAGGTCAAGCCTTTTATACCCCTTTAAAATTTGTTGTTGCATCTAGCAAAACGGAAACGCTAAGAGCCACATGAGAGTATGGTGGTCCCTCCCAGCTATCAAAGGCACAGAGTTTCCTCCACATGCTGAACGAGTTTACAGTGTTTCCAAAGTACACAATCAAAACCTTTCTCCATTCACGTTGTTCCCTGAAATGAATTCTTCACAAAACTACAATTACTAACCTTTGCCTTCCAAATTGTCCTATTGTTGTAAATTGTTTTCATGTGTGTTCCAGTCATTATTTATATTTGTATCATTTTATTTTCATTGTTTTTTAAGGCGCTCAATCTCTGTTGCTTTTAGGAAAACCAGGTTAATAAAGTATTGGCATGTGCCAATACTTAGCTAAGATTACAAAATTACTGCTTTACTGTTGTGGTATAGAAGCAGGGCTGTCAAACTCGTGGCCCGTAGCCTGGATGCGTCATGTGCTGGCCACGCCCATGCCTGATTTAATGAAGGGGGAAAAATTCCAATATGTCACGTGATGCCACCATGACGACATGAGTTTGACACCCGAGTACAGAGTATTACAACAGAATCTTGAAAACTGTGAGTTTCCTTCACCTTCTTTTATGCCAAACACAATCAAGGCAAGATTAGTTTTATTTTTTTTTCTGACAGCTTCCCCTTTCTCCAGATTTAATGTATACCTTTATCTAAGATTGCTCCACACCTAGCATTTCTAGTTTGTAAATTCTAATTCTACCCAAAATTTTATTTATTTATTTAATCATATTTATATGATTATGCAGTATTTCTGGATGGCATACAAACAAAGCAAAACAATGTGTGTGTGTGTGTGCATGTGTATACAAATTTTAATATTATTAAAAGTGTGTGTGAGAGTATTTGTGTGTTTTAGCTTTGTGATTTTTATAATTTTATAGCACATGTTTATTTTACTGGAGTTCTCTCAATATTTCATCAGTCCTCTGTTAATATTTAAAAAACAATGGTTAGACAAATGCCTTAGCATAGTAAATGAATCAGATCTATGTATCTTTACAATGATCCCATGAAAAATATTCCTGTATATGTCTCTGTATGCACACACAGAGGCTGATTAACTTCCCAGAAGAACACTGGCATCTGCATAAAGTAATGATGTAGACAGAATGATCAGTTGTACACATAGGTGGCTCAACAATTTTCTTAAATCATTCAAATGCTTGGAATGTAAGAACTATAGTGGAGAGGATGACTCATTCCTTCTTGGTTTTCCACCCCACAGCAAAGGCTGAATTTGGGGTCTATGTGCAAAAAAAAAAAAAAACCAACAACAACAATAGGAGCATTTTTAGAAACAAAAGAAATTTTTGTAGAAAGGCTGAGAAAGAACTTTGTTGCAAACTTCTTTGTACAGAACTTAGATGGACAGTATAATTCTTGCTTGTAGAAGCATTGCTTCATTTCTCCACCTACCTTCAGTTTATGTATTCATAAATAAACTAAAAGATTGACATAATCTCCTAAATCTCCAGTGCTAATTTCACTGATAGAAGATAAAGCCAAGTAAAAGATGCCTCTGAAATTGTTTATTTTTTGAAGAAAGCAATATGGAACATCATAACTGAGCCTGTTGGTGTATCTGGAAGATGTCACTGTTATTTCTGTATGTACTTGATAGAAATTACAGTTAAACATTGATATGTTTATTTTTAATTTTATTTAAATTAACAAAATATATTTTACATGCAACTCTGAAATGAAGTATTAGATATCAAGAGTAAATTGGAGTTTTGGCTGAATTCTATTTACAAAGCTCACATTGTTACATAGATAGAATATAAATTGTTAATTTTACACCTTATTCAGCTTAGTAAACACAAGACAGTGAACAAATAGCAGAATTCTATTCAACATAACATGGGCCTAATATAAATATTATATTTTAAATTATACTTTCAAGATTTGCACCATCAGCCACAAAATGGAACAGCACTATGAAGCAGTAAGATGTCAGAGATGATACCTTTGGGCAAATATTTCAACAGAATAAAGCGATGCAGAAATAGGAATTACCTGGTTGATGAGAAAAATTATATAGATGTATAACTATCAGAATCTAATTAACTTATTTACTTCACTATGGTACCATTCTTCCTAATACTTAATAGTGAAAATAAAATTGCAATCTTGTGCTAGCAACCAAAAAGATCTGAGATACCTAAATAGGGACTATCTTTCATATTATGCATTAACTGGGAACTCTCTTTTTACCACTTTCCAAATATATCTGAGCTTTCCAAGGTCTGCCATTTTCAGCCATTTGTTAATTGGTCATCATGCTGTTTGATGCTGTTTCTTGCCTTAGTTATATCTACTTATAATGAGAGATAATCAATACTTTCCAATTTTTCACTTGCCTGCTATGTACTGTTGCATCTTGCAGAATTCTATGCAGCTCCCCAGAATCCTTGTACCACATGCAGGTAGTCTTTGAATTATAATCACAGTTGAGTCAAAATTTTGGTTGTAAGTCATTGCAGTTGCATGTTCAGCCACCATGAGACAGGACTTGATTTACAACCATTTTTATGACAGTTGTAAAGCAAGTCACTTCAGTCATTAAATGGATCCTGTGGTCATAAGTCCAAATTCAGTTTATCCAATGGGCATTTTTTGCTAGAAAATGGCAAAAAATAAACCATAACATCTTACAATGTGACTGTAAGATGCTATAACCAGTTGTAAATGCAAGCCAGTTACCAAGTGCCTGAAATATGATCATGTGATTGTAGGGGCGATGTCATAGTCATAATGTCAAGGACGGGTCACAAATGACTTTTTCTGAGACCATGGTAACTTTGAATGGTCATTAAGCAACTTGTCAGGGACTACTGGTATTGCTTGTTACATGCTTAAATAAAGTATAGTTATTTTTAGGGATACCTTTAAGTTTTACTATAAACAATACCGCATCTCTAGCTTTGTGAATCTACTCCTGTTACAGAGTGCACGGGAAAATTACAATAGCCAAGGATCAAAAGGAACATGACAAGAAAATTAGCATAAGATAGTATCTTACATCTTTGCAAGAGGTCAGTCTTTATACAAAACTTTTGTAATTTTGCCAGGGGGATTGTTCTTGTTTTATGAATAATATTGTAAGCAAATTTATCGCACTTTAATTGTAGGTTAGTGAGATTTCCATATTACAGAACTTAATGGAGGAATACCAGATCTGAGGTCCCAAGGCCACATACAACCCCTGAGGTTTTTCTGCCAAATTGAAATGTTAATGTAACACTTTATGGAAAATTATTATGTACATAGTGAAAAACCACCATGTTAAATTTATTTTGGCCTTTATTTGAGTGCATCTCCAAGCACAATGACTTAAGGTCAAATACCATCTCCACTTCTCCAAAAAGTCATGCAGTTCTAATTGAACAGCTACATATGAACATCCCCTTAGCCAGAACAGATCTAAAGTTTTTAAACTTGTATCCAATGAATAAAGCAGCATGCCTGCTGTTTATTATTGACCTCTTCACATACAAGTTCTCATTTTAATATCATACTACCAGGATCCAATAAGATGCAGATCATATTATTGCCATAAGCTAAACTAAGGCCATAATCATATGCACATATACTTACATAATGGCAACAAGGTATAATGAACACAGGAGCAAAGTTATCAATTGAAGAATTGTATTCTAACATTATTCTCATTTCTGTACTTTGAAGCAAATGCCAAATTAGCCCTGATGCTAAGTGTAGCTTTACATATAAATATTGTACAGATTTTTCAAAATGCAAACAGAATTGGGTGGGTGAGTTGATGATTTTTAGGTTAGAGAAGAGGAAATTACCTTTCCTTGTCCTGTTGCCATTATCAGGGACATCCTTTCTCTGAAGATTTTTGAATGAGGAGGATATATATTAGCACCATATAATTTCTAGTTTGTCCTTAAATTGGCTGAACTCTGTGTGGCTTATTTCCCAAGCCCTAATGGACATAGGATAATATCCTATAATATCCTAAACTTAATGGCACCTAAGTAATGAAACACATTCTGTGATGCCATGTTTCAAGTTCCATTCTTTCTATTTGCATTGTGAAGTAATATATAATAAGTGCTCTAGGGCAGGGGAGACTGGCAACTTTAAGACTTGTGGACTTCAGAGTTCTGGAAGTTGAAGTCCATAAGTCTTAAAGTTGCCAAGATTGGAGACCCCTGCTCTAGGGGCAGAGTTTGTACCCTGATATAATACATACTCTGTCACTTGCTGTCCTCTGGTTTACCTATCAACCCAGATGCCTACCCTAACAGTATATGAATCAAATGTCTTGAGAATGCTAAATGGCTGAGAGCAGAGTACATTGCAATCACAACAACATCACTCTCCAAACTTTCATGATCATGTTGCAGGAAGTCTTGCAAAATACTCTTCAAGGGAATTTCTCAAGATGGGTGCTAAGGGCAATATAAGCAGTTACAAACACCAAAGCACCATGAAGCTACCATCCCTTCTATACCACCCAGTAAATTTCACATTATTATGCCAAATTATCTTGGAGAGGGGCCACATGGGCACATTTCCAAATAATGCTCTGCCTAGCATTTTCATTTTCAAAAAACAAAAAACTTATAGGATGATATCCCAAAGATGCTTTTTCAGGAGGCAACTGGACTTTCTTGATTTTTCTTTTGAAGATGCGAGAACAACAACAAAAACAACCAAGAAAGTCCAGTTGCCTCCTGAAAAAGCACCTTTGGGACAACCATGACCTGGATGACTGAGAATCTCTACAAACATTTAGTTAATAGGACCGTGTTTTGGAGTCTTCTATTGTTGAAAATATTTCCACACTAAATCAATCAATTACTGAAAAGGGGAAGAGAAAGTGATAAGTTCTTAAATTCCCTCATTATTTCCACCACTTGGGGATCATATTGTGGCAGGATTGAATACTAAGGAGGAGAAGTGAGACTTCAGAGAGTATAAATACACAGTGGTAAAGATTGCCTTTATAAATGAGGAGTTTAAATACATAGGAAAATAATGCTCATTTTTTTACATTCATTTTCTAGTTACTGATGAATTAATTCAGCTTATGAACATTTGCCCTTTTTATGGCTAGGGTTTGCACAATTTCAAAGCATGTGACAGTTCTATTTTCCACAGAGATCTGTATGCAAGTTTCTCCTTATCTGATATTTATAATCATCAGTCACAAAAAAAGTATAGAATTTCCTTCATTCATATAATATGCATGTGATATAGTAAATTTTATAGTTCAGTTTCCTTAAAATTATTTTAACGGGGGCAATGCTCTTGTGTAAAGCTGTAGAAAGCATTTGAAATGGTGCTCTGCCACGTATACTAGCATGTCTGATGCATCTCTCCTCAAAGTGTTAAGGAAGTTTCATCTTTTACTAGGCTTGTGCATCTGCTTTCAAGTCTGCGTCAGTTGTCTATCACTTCCGTTCACTGGCAGTTCCATAGAAGTTGTCTACCCAGGCACACACAAACTGTCAAGGACCGTCTTCAATGCAGCTGTGGCAAACCTTCTAGAGCAGGGTTGGGCAATTGTGGCCCCTTCACCACTTGTGGACTTCAACTCCCAGAATTCCTAAGCCAGCCATGGGAATGCTGAGTTTCAGAGTTGGAATTCTGGGAGTTGAAGTCCACAGGTGGTAAAGCAATTGCCCACTCCTGTTCTAGAGGACAAATCTCCTTTAATTATTTGAATAGGGGTGCATTGCTTGCACATTCAAATGCTGCAAAGGGTCTGTTTTGAATGCTTCACATAGCTTTACTGTCCAGCATAAAGTCCATATAAAATCATGGCACACTCAGTGACTTGAAACTTTGTAATGCAGATCTAGCCAATAGTTGCCTTGGTAATATTTTTGAAAAGTGGATTAAGGCAAACAATACAAAACTGTATTGTCAAAAAGCAAAACAAAAACCCCACCTGTCCAGAGCTGAAATAAACTTCTGTTTCTTTCATGGTAGAGTATGTTGATCTAGTAAAAGAGCAATTTTATAACTGACAGTTTTTGTATGAAAAGTAGGCCTTCAAATGTTATCTGTAGAGTGCATGTGGTTATTAACCTAAACAGGTTATGGTGAAACAGTTTGGAAAGATTAACCTCTATAATATTACTATATAAAAACAGGAAACAAGAACAGATACTGAGCCCCTTCTTTCAGTGTCTGGAATAAGAAACTGGGTTCTTCGTCATTTCTTATTGCTCAGGCAGAACTCCTCAAGTTATTGATTCTTGGCCTTTCCAATATTGTGACAGAATATTAAGGGTCTGGAACTGAGGCCTGGACTGAGCTACACAACTGGCAGAAGCAAATGGTGGTGGTATCTTGAGTTAGAGGCTAGACATTTCAGGTGGCTGCTTCACATGTGCTTCACTTCCTGCAAGCAAAATAAATATGCAAACAAAAACAAGGATCATGTAGCCTGGAAAAAGATGTGATGGGGAAAAAAATTATCACATAGGGAAACATAAAAAAAAGATTATCTTCTATGCCATCTATCATACTTACTACCTCAGGACTCTTCCACTTTGTTCTGTTGAACATGCAGACCTGGTCCAAATATTGGGACAAGGAATTGGGAAGAGAATGATAGATTAAATTAATTTCTAGAATATTACTGTGTAAAAACAGAAAACTTGAAAGGACAAGGGAATATTTGTCTTAAATTATTTTTGCTAAGCGTTTTTGTTGTTGTTGTTTATAATTTTTGCTATCATTTACCAGTCTTGGTCAATTGTATTGTTCATGTTAGCCCAAAACTCTGAAAACACTTCATTTCCCTAAAATAAGTTCAGTGGTGTCCATTTAGAGCCCCCAGAAAAGCAGCCTGTGACTCCATTTTACTTTCCAGCAGCTCCTTCAAACTCTTATTCCTATGTTGAAAGTACAAATAGTCAGATAGAGACTGAGTGAATCTATTACTTTCGAAGTGATATTCCTCGTTGTTATTCACAAAGTCTCTCTCTCCCCGGCTTCGCTCCCTTTTGTTTTCTTGTTTGTCCTCAATGGTGTCTTTGAACTTTTTCTCTTTTCCATCACAGTATGAATCTCTGAAATCCTTAACCTCATTTTCTGTTTCGCTTGGAGGATCCTGCAGTCTGTTAGGGCTCTTGCCCTTGTCATGCATGCGAGGAGAATACTGCTCTGCCCTGTGGCCATTGTCTTCTTCTTCATGGCTTGAATTTTCCTTCCCAGTCTCCCTGTCAGAGTGAAAGGAAAGTCCTTGCCTGTGGTTCTTTTGGGAAAGGTCAAAAGGTTCTTCCTGTTCTAGGCTTCTTGAGGCATCTGTCCGTGATAGTCTCAGTTGTTCCCTGGTAAAACCTACGATGTTTTTGAAGAAGACAAATGCATTAATAAATATATTTACCATTCCGTGTCAATTTTGTAATTACAGCGATTCTGATCTTCAGCTTTCTGCAGAATATTTCAACTTGTGTCTCATGATTATTTTGCAATTTATGGTAGGGAAGATTAAAAAGGGGGTTCTTTGCAATTTTGAATAGTTTTTAATCGTAGAAATATTGGATTAGTTTGGCCTATTATAGGAATTCTAGATAATACTTGATTTTATTGTATATAAGAAATGGGATGACTATGTGGTGGTTATATTCACCATGTGCAACCTTGCTTAATTAATTGGCTATCTTTTTAGTTGCCATATACCATTGCATGATAAATTGGATACTTTTTTTAAAAAAAGGCAGAAACATATATTGTGTAATCTTACAATGCTTTGGCAATCTCATCCTTATGTTCTCATAAAATGTAACAACCTAAAATCCTAAAAGATTCTAGGAAAAAATATGAAAACACCATGCAGTAAGTAAGCTCACAAATATTTTAGCATAGTTGTAGGTATATCTGATTTAATTTTGGAATTTTAGAAATCCTACTTAAATGCCACAGATGCTACATTCCTAACTCTGAGGTAATTTTGGATATTTGCAATTCCATCCTAACAGGCTGATCTAGGATGATTCTACAATATGGAAAAAAAAAACCATTCAGAAATAATTGGCCTTCGTAATCTGTTTGAATATTGTAATTTTATATAATCCTTTGTAATTTTATGGCTAGATATATATATAAATAAATCCAGATGGAGTTGCAAGAGAATCAAATTACACAACTCATTTTATGGATCATATCTAATTTATATCTGAATATTATAGCTTAAAGTCCACATGCCTAGCAGCCTGATTTTATAATTGCAACAATTCATGGAGCCAACATTATTGGAAAATTCATTTGGCCCTCAAAATATTAATGAATTACAGGTAGTCCTCGACTTACGACCATTTGTTTAGTGATTATTCAAAGTTACAATGGCACTGAAAAACATTTTTCACCTTTGCAACGGCCCCATGATGGTCACATGATCAAAATTTGGACACTTGGCAACTGGCTCATATTTATGACATTTTCAGTGTTCTGGGTCATGTACTCCCCTTTCGTGACCTTCTGACAAAGTCAATGGGAAAGCCATACTCACTTTACAACCGTGTTATTAATTTATCAACCTCAGTGATTCACTTGGCAACTATGGCAAGAAAGTTCATAAAATGAGACAAAACCCACTTAACTGTCTCATTTAGCACCAGAAATTTTGGGCTCAATTGTGGTCGTAAGTCCAGGACTACCTATCCAATTCCCAATATTCATTACCAATAAGAGACCTAGTAAACATGTTAACTATGACTGCTAGGAGTGATGATTCAATAGTTTAATAGAGCAGGATTATTATTTTTCTCATTAGAATTAATGTCTTTGCAGCTGCAATAATCATGAATGTGAGCGTTTGTTGTATGCACTGATTTCTAACAATGCTAAAAAATCACCTGGGCATCAGAGCAAGTAATGTTTTAGGTCATTAATTGCTTTCAGTTCAGTTATAATAGTATACCAAATCTTAGCCAAAAGGCCAAGACATTATATTCATCTTTCATCTGTTCAACAGGTTATAATTGCATGTAGCCTCACTGAATTTTGTTGGTTTTGTTATAGCACAATGTGTAAATCAAGCCATTTCATTATAATTTGTAAACCATGGTTTATGACTTGGTGCAGTATGTGAAACAAGCCAATTTAACAAATGTAGTTAATCTAACAATAGCCAAATATAATGAGGTAACCTAGTGAATAGGGTTTGCCTTCCCACCTTGGACTTTGTCAGCTCACAGAGCTTCTTTTATTTGGCAAAATCTGGTTCAACTAAAGACATGATTCTGATTCTGCTGCACAAATGAACTTCAGCAACTTCTAGATGATAAATAATGTCATTATGTTATTGGTTATAATGTAAATAAACCTAGTTACCAGTTTTTTTACCTTGAGAGCGAAATCCTCTTTCTATGACTCCATGTTTGACTTTCATGTGTCTGGTGAGGTTCCCCTTCAAGGTGAATTTGCTGGGACAGTAGAGGCATTTGAATGGCTTGCTGTCAGAATGCAAGTGCATGTGGCCCATTAAATTATGCATTCGATTAAATTCTTTTCCACACAGCTGTCAAAAGACCAATGAGAATCAAAGTGAGGCATCTTTTCTCAAAGAGATTTTGGTTTGTTTGTTTTTTTCAGACGAGCCTGTTTACATCATGTCAACTTCCCACAGTACTGCTGTTTCCCTTTCTGAATCATAAAACTGCACATTTCTTCTACTGCCGCCTTTTAATCTCAATCAAAGAATGAGCAGGTCTCTAAATCGTCAGATTAGGCTTTTCTAGTTCTGGAAATAAAATGAATTATTCAAAAATTATGTATTTGAATTGGTGCCTCCTAGTTCTGACAGGCTTGACTGAAATTACCCAAAAGCAGAGGTGAAATTCAGCAGGTTTGCTAGAACTGGTAGTAAATTTTCTAAGCAGTTTGGAGAACCAGTTGTTAGAAGAAATCTCCTTTTGTTATTTTTCACTTTACAGGTTTAATCCTGTAAAGAACGCAGGAAAAAACATTCTGATGTTGTTTCTAGCCTAATCTTTATTGCCCTCCTTACAGAAACTGCCCATCCAGTCACATGAACCCCCCCCCCACCAAGCCATGCCCACCAAGCCACGCCTACAGAACTGGTAGTAAAAAAATTTGAATTCCACCACTGCCCAAAAGTGTATATTTTTTACAATGTGTCAGTAAGGAAAGATTTGACATGGCCAAAAGAGATGACATCTGAGATATGAACCTAAGGGCTGACTGTAAGGTTATGGTTAGGGTATAGATACAAAATTTGGGGGGGGGGGAATTCACTTAATTTCATTCTACAATAAATGAAACACAACCATGACAAACAGATAGGTTTTCAAGGAAAAGGAATGTCTTTATAGCTATGCTGAATATGCTTCTGTTTCATTCATTCAAATTTAATACTATATTCACTAAAATGGATAGAATGGGACTTTGAAATTACTCAATATTCTTCGAGCGGGAAACAAAATTAGAGCTTAAAAATATAAATATAACAGACAAGTATTTATATCGGAGGCTGTCTGAATAAATATAAGGACAAACTCAATTTATTGCAGAGTAGTTTCTGAATTGTCTTAGGCCTATTTGAGAAGTTGTACAAGCTTATTTAGAAACTCAGATTCCTCTCACATTCTAAAACAACCTTCTTGGAAGTTGTTACTTTGAGGTTGAATGTCACTTCCAACCTGCCCAGTTGTCATTCCCTGGTGTGATGGGAATGCAATGTATCTGAATGTTTCAGGTTGGCGACTAATCATTTTAGAAGATGATGTGTGTTTACAATTGGGATTCCTATTGTTTAATGGAAAATGCATGGAATGCTACAGGAAAACTAAACAGACGAAAAGGAAGTTCTGTATTTCCTCTTCAAGCATATTTCTGTTTTTTATTTAAACTTTGATTTTCTCATGTTTCTTTCTAGCTAACATTTAATTGACTCTGCTCTCTCTAGCAAATGTTTGGATTTACTGGGAAGGGAGAAAGGGAAGGGAGAAAAACTATTATCGTACTAAAGCAGTCTAGCTCAGTGAGGAAACTTGGCCACTGAAACTCATTTTGGCTTTTTCTGTTGGAATATCCTGAGAGTAGTTCATACAAAGGCTGTATACTTCATGTGAGTTGATTGCTTGTTAACTTTTGAGACATTTTAAATAGAAAACCCCACTTGCTGGCATGACAGAGCAATTCTGTCATTTTAAAGGCTTGTTTTATTCCATCCCAAATACTGTTCTACTAGACAAATTTGTAGAAGATAAATTTATCAGCAGAAATTTGTCAGTACAACAATAGTGTTTTAATTCTTTTTAGAAAAATTCAGTAGTCAATAGTCTATGATAGTCAACTATCATATTGGTACATGTTTTGCAAAATGAAGCAATGTACAACTAGGTAATTTTAGGCATCCTAAATATCATTATAGACAACCCATTCTAATCGGTCCTATTACTATGAGTTGTTTAAAACAGACAAAAGGAAAAAATGCTGTGCTAAGCAACATCAGTCATGGTATAACTTGATATATCTTTGTGGACATTGGCACCATCTTCTGCTGCTTTCCTGATTATTTACCATTCTCTTAAAGGTCATTTTGTTTCAACTCCAACCCTCAAAATGACACTTTATGGCACTGCACACAAGCACAACTAGACACAAGAACAGTTTTTTCCCAAACGCCATCACTCTGCTAAACAAATAATTCCCTCAACACTATTAAACTATTTACTAAGTCTGCATTACTATTATTCTCCTCATCTTTCCATCACTCATCCCCCCACAATGACTATAACCTTTTGCTTGTATTCTTACAATTTACTTATTTACTTATTGTTGCCTAGTATGATTTGATTGCCTATTTGTATCCTATGACTGTCATTAAGTGTTGTATCTTATGATTAATGACAAATGTACCGTTTCTTTTTATGTACACTGAGAATATATGCACCAAAGACAAATTCCTTGTGTGTCCAATCACACTTGGCCAATATAGAATTCTAGTCTATTCTATTCTGTTTGAGGCCCTTCTTAAATGCTAAAGCATGAAGTCTTCACTTTGCTTCACCACTGAAAATAACTGAAGCATATTTTGGACAAATTAGTAGCTTATGAGGGTACACCATGGTTATTATAAAAGTTATCCCAGGTTGTTCAGGTTGTTCAATAGAATAGAAACTCTATTTCTATGAGGAAATAGACTTCAGCATTCTATTTTAGAAAATATTATTCTAGCAATTACAAAATAAAGACACATTCTAGTACAGACATGGGCAAACTAAGGCCCACGGGCCACATCTGGCCCGTTGGGCTTTTTAATCCGGCCCGCCAAACTAGTTACTCGCAGGAATCAGCCCAATGAAAAGCTAAGCATTAAGCAACATTTTTTCCAATAAATTAAGCACAATGGTGTTTTGCTGCCTGTTAAAGGGCAAATCTTTTCATGTAATGGTTTTTACATTTAATTTATATTAGTTCACACAAACACACCATTCTCCTATTCTGACCCAGCCCCTCTGTCAAATTTTAGAAACCATTGTGGCCCGCGAGTCAAAAAGTTTGCCCATCCCAGTTCTAGTATCAGCCCGAGCAGGTTGGAACTATAATCCTTTTGCAAACAGCAAAGAATCTCAAATGTTTGACAATAGTTAAGATGAGTCAATAGCAAAGGACATGTGTGCATGTGTGCATGTGCGTGCATATGTATGTATAGACATGGATGAAGGATAGTTGTTTCAATACATTCATGCATTAACTACATGGCTGCACTTGGAAACAAAATTTGTGTAATTATTTGTAAGATAAACACTGCAATCTCTGGCTGGATTAGTATTTAAGAGACTGCAGATAGCACTGCTGGTTGGAGAGGGGAAAAAAATCCCAGCAATGAGGAAATATTAGCGACAGTCTTTCTTCTGCCCTCAGGCCACATCTGGTCTTTGTGATCAGCTCCGTAGGAAAGCAGGCTGTTTTGTTTTGCTCTGAGAAACAAGTCCAAGAAAACCCAAGCCTGCAGAGAGGTAGAAAGGCCACTGCTGTGCTCTCTTACCCTTGTTTTCTTTCTTCTTTTTTAAAAGACAGTTTAATAAGAAGGGTGTTCCTTTCCTGAAAGTAAGAGAGAGAGGGAGAGGGAGAAAGACTGCAAAGTGTCCAAAAGGGCCGTGAGAAAACAGGAAGCTCCGAAAAGTACAAGAGAAAGCAAGATGAAATCTATTTGCAGGCCATTCTCTGGGGACATGCAAGCCATTGTTAAGCAAGCAGCTCATACAGCGATATCCTTCCTTCTGTTCAGGAGGAGCATGGT
Organism: Myanophis thanlyinensis; assembly: GCA_017656035.1. Taxonomy (NCBI): domain Eukaryota; kingdom Metazoa; phylum Chordata; class Lepidosauria; order Squamata; family Homalopsidae; genus Myanophis; species Myanophis thanlyinensis. Next base: position 14,136 of record JAEANM010008812.1, read on the forward strand.
GCCAAAAAGCGGCTATCTGGTCACTGCCTGAACTTGCTGAAGGCCAGCCAAGCAGCCCCAATTCTCCAGGGGCTCTTGCAAGCAGGCCGATCCCTTTCTCCAAGTGGCCAGTTTCAGCCTCTGCCTGTTGAAGCCCTTCAGAAACAAAATTGTCAGGGTTTAAAACAGTCCATTGGATTTCCTTCCCTCTATTGACTATCTTAGTTTTTTCTCCATCTGACCATTCAGTGCAACAAAGATCAGATGGCTGATTCATGCTTTTCCCCCTCCTGTTAAAAGGTTAAAGGTCCAGTTGTGTTTGACTCTAGGGAGTGGTGCCCCTCAAGGGCAGCTCCATTTTTTTAGCTGAGGGTGCCAACATTGTCCAAAGACACTTCCCTGGTCATGTGACTAGCATGACTATATGTCAAGATGCACGTAACCTTCTCACCAAAGTGATGCTTAATTATCTACTTGCATATGCATATACTTTCAAACTACTAGATAAGCAGGAGCTGGTGCATAATGGGAGCTCACCCTGTACACGGTACTCGGGTTTCAAACCTGGACTGTCAACTTTCCAGCCAACAATCACGGTCGACTCCAGATCGAAAATGGGCTGCTCCTTTTTCACTCTGGTCTTCCCCCGCTTGTGGGCTCTGTAAGGCGCCTAGAGCCACTCTGTAGGAGTGGTGAAGCAAAGATCTGGAGCAGTCAGGGGGAGTTTGTAACTCCCCCAGAGGATCCCTGAGCTGAAAGTCCTCTCAGCCACAGCAGGACGAAGAGGCGGTCAGAAATGGCCACCACGAAGACTGAGACATCAAACCCAGTGTCTTAACTACTGAGCCATCATGCTCCTCTTCCCTCCTGCACAGATATCTTTATGCAATACGTGATCCACAAAGATATAAGTACCTTACATAAGAAGTAATGCAAAGAATATTGTTTTTAAAGTGATAAAATTAATGTAATTAAAATTAAAATAAAACTTTTAAAAGCACCAGTCCAAATCCAGGATTAAGAACATTCTCGCTAAGAATTGATATTGATATAACAGACATCTTCTCATACCAGTAGACCATGGTGAGTTTGCTAACAAAGGATAACTTTTATGGCAGCAGCAATGTTGTCAATCTAGATCCCTCTCCAATTAATAGTCCTTACAGTATTCCTGTCATAGTGTTGCTTTAAACTGCTATGGAACAGCTGCCTCGCTTTGTTTGAAGTGCAAAGCCAGGTAATTCCAGGTAGGTATTATGAATGGACTATGCAAGGTTTTTGGAGCCTCAGAAATTGCCCCCAAACACTGGATGTCCATTTTATCTCTGCATAAGCCATCATCCTTCTTAATTATTTGACAAAATTACTTGGTGCAAAATAGATATATTGAAAATGCTCATTATTTTCTGGTTTTTCTATAGTTAAAACATTACCTATGTAGTAGAGAACAGAAATGTCCTCAAAAAAGTAGGTAACAAAACATGAATATTATACAAGGAAAACAGAAAAGTGCAAGAAAGAAACTCATGACTGACTTTGTTTAGTATAAGAAGGAAGGATAAATGCTATCAGGCTTTGAAAATTCTGCTATTATAGCATCTATCAATACAGTAAACTACAGTTGCAGTATATCTTGTGCTTTCTGTTTCCTGTCTGTCTACCTCAAAGGCAAACATCAGAGCTTCATATGGCTTTCTAAAGTTCCTCCAAGGTGTGAGTGATTATCATAGAATCAAAGCCTTGGAAAAGGGCATTTAGGACTTTAGATAGGACTTCAGTTCTCATTTTAATACAGGAATCTGGTTTAAAATATCTCTAAAGACAACTGAAAAACACAGAGAGAATGAGAAAAAGCTTCTTTTCACAGGCAATACAGACACTAAACCAGGAACCACAAGAACACTCAGGACTATAACAGGAACCATGACTGTATCTAACTCCTACTGTACCTTCCCAACTATCCCTAACTTATTTCCTACCCCACCTTCCCATTTTGCCTTAACTTATTCGCGGTCGTGGGCGGTTGCGTAAGCATTTCACTGCATATTGTACTGTGTATGACTGTGTATGTGACCTTTGAATTTGAATTTGAGTTGTTTAGCCTTTCACTGAACATCTCCAGCAAAGGAAAGCCCACCATTCCCTGCCTTTCACTATTAGTATTTTTTCTGTCACATTCAGGTCAAATTCACCCTCCTGTAATTAAAACTATTATCCCATTTCAGGGTGATAGTGAACATGCCATGAATTACTTCTAACACCATATGGTGTTTGAAACAAAAAAACTGTTTCATTATCCCGTCTCAGTTGCTTCCTGCATAATTTTGCTTCCTGTCCTTAACCATCTTCATGACCATTCTTTGCACCTCCTCCAGTGTGCCTGAACATTTTTTATCTTTGATGCACAGCACTGGATATAATACTCAAGAAACCTGATCACTGCAGAATACAGAAGGATTATTATTTGTTTTAGCCAAAAACCCGGTCCAAATCGGTAAAGGAAAACTCAAGAAAACGGGTTCGTTTGGATGACCGCGAGGGATCCCATTTTATTCAAACTGCGAGTAAAACTCACAATGCGGAACTTGTCAGTCAAAAGGCAAAAGTTGAGGGAAGCCGCGGCTTTTTATATTTGCC
>JAEANM010008813.1:0-16750 GCA_017656035.1 Myanophis thanlyinensis
TAAATAAATAAAAATGTAGTGTTAGTTTATCTGGTCGTGTTTGTTGTCCTGCCTACTGATGAGATTGATTATGACTTAAGTGAGGAAAAAAATAGAAGAGAATAAGAAATAAAAAGAAGAGAAAGACACTACTTTATGGGTGTATATATTCAGCATCAGGAAAAGACAGTATATTTACACCTGGTTAGATATGGAAGGAGGAAAGATGGTAAATTTGCAGGAAATGCACTATACTGTATCTCTGCAAGTGCAGGCTTCATATTATAAGGAATGGTGAGAGACAAGGGGGCTCTTCAGTTGGAAAGCATGTAAAGCATGTGTAGATAAGGATCTAAGCAACAAGTTATAGTCATAGTGGGGTGGTGGTGGATGATGGAATGATGAGGATAATAATAATAATAATGCAGACTTAGTAAATGTTTTGACAGCGTTGAGGGAATTATTTGTTTGAGTGATGGTGTTTGGGAAAAAAACTGTTCCTGTGTTTAGTTGTTCTTGTGTGCAGAACCCTATAGCATTGTTTTGAGGGTAGGAGTTGAAACAATGTATGTCCAGGATGTGAGTGGTCTGTACATATTTTCCTAGCCCTCTTTTTGACTTGTGCAGTAGACAGATCCTGAGTGGAAGGCAGGTTGGTAGTAATTGTTTTTTTCTGCAGTTATGATTATCCTCTGAAGTTTGTGTCTGTCTTGTTGGGTTGCAGAGACAAACCAGACAGTTATAGAAGTGCAGATGACCGACTCAATAATTCCTCTGTAGAACTGGATCAGCAGCTCCTTGAGCTGTTTGAGTTTCTAAGTTGGCGCAGAAAAAACATTATTTGTTGTGCTTTTTTGATGACATTTTTGATGTTAGGTGTCCATTTGTAATATGATAGAACCTAGAAATTTGAAGGTTTCTACTGTTGATACTGTGTTGTCTAGTATTGTAATAGATGCTAGTATGGAAGCGTTTCTCCTACAGTCTACCATTTTTACAGTTTTGAGTGTGTTCAGTTCCAGATTGTATCGGTTGCACAACGAGGCTAGTTGTTCAACCTCATGTCTGTATGCAGATTCTGTATTCTGCATACAGATGTCTGTATGCAGATTCATCATTGCCTCAAATGAGACCAATCACTGTTGTACCATCTGCACTGAACACTGTGAGCATAAGCACCAAAGACAAATTTGTTGTGTCCCATCACACTTGGCCAATAAAGAATTCTGTTCTGTTCTGTTCTGTTCTGTTCTGTTCTAAATGCGAGTAGATAAACAGGTACCACTTTGGTGGGGATTAGCAGCATTCTGTGTCCCTCAGCATATAGTCACACTGGCTACATGACCATGGAAGGGTATTCAGACAATGCTGATTCCATTGGCCAAGAAATATAGATGAGCACCACTTCTTAGAGGACTGGGCAGGAAAAATGTTCACCTTTAATGAACTTCACCTGAAGTGGACTTCAGCCCCAAGGGCCATTAACTGCATTAAAAATAAATTACTTTCTGGCACATATCTTTCTGAACTAGCCTTCCCCAAAATGAGGGAAAGAAGCTGTTGTGAAAGGAACTATTTGGGATACAACATCTTTCCTCATGAAGATTGGTTGGTTGGTCAAGTAGGTACAAGCACACAGCACTCCACCAATACACAGCACTCAAATGAGAGCATCCCTTTTGCCCAACGGAATGAAAAAAAAAATGAAAGAGAATCTATGAGAAATACTCAGAAATACCTGTTAATAATCCCTTCCCAAATGGAAATTTTGAATAATCTTTAATTCAGATTTTTCCCCCTTTTTCCAGAAACTCTGGTACCTTAAGGTACAGTAGCAAATGATACTAATAATGAGTATTGCAAGTAGTGGTGAGGATAAATCATGCTACCCATTCCTGGTCTGCAAATTATGATGCATTGCTACAGGCAGATACACAGTCCTGAAAAGTTATCCTTATTATTCTCACTCCTGCCAGAATCTTCTCTCCTCCCCCTTCCACCACCCACATCCTGTAATTTAAATACTACATGTCCATAAGGTCATAAAGATTCTCAAGAAAATGCAGGCTGAATTTAAACATTCTTTTTAGAAGCAAATTTATGCAGAGCAGATCAACACATGCATTAAATACAAGGTCATGGCTCCAGGCATCCCGCACCGTATCCACTGTAACAATTTCAGCATGCCTATTGTTCCTGTTTGCTCAGCTTTTACATTTAAAGAACACACAGAGACACATATACAGGCTCTTGCTTTCTGGGTGTTTCTATAGATTTTTTTTTTTTTTTGGAGCGGGATTGGGGGAAATCCATAAATAATCTCAACAAATCACAAACCACTACATTTTGTTCATGTATCACCAAGTTTATAAGCCGAGATTCAGGGCTGTTGAAGGAAGCCACTGCCAGGAGTATGATGTAGATTGAATTGATGTTTTGTCTTGCTTTTTAAATAATCTGACCATATCAACCACTGAACTAGCACTTCTTCCACATGATTTATCTCTTTAACTTTCCTATGTCTATATGCAAAAGTTTTTGAGTGATTGTTATGGTTGCGTGTATATATGTCTGTGCATGGAGAAGTCTGTCTGGATTTCCTGGACAAGTCCCTACAAGTCTTCTTGACAATATTTTTCAGAAGTGGTTTGTCATTGCCTAGTTACCACAGTTGAGAGAGAGGGACTGGCACAACATCACAGTTGGCTTTGTGCTGCAGTTAGTACTAGAACTCTCAGTCACCCGGTTTCTATCCCAGTGTCTTAAGCATTATACCAAACTGGCTCTTTCTATGGTCATATACATCATTCAAACTCACCATACTTTGTCCTTAAAACAATACAAGATCCCACCAAGAACAGCAGAAATATGCTTAGGCTACAAGGCAGCAGAAATATGCTTAGGCTCACTTCTCCCACATTAGGATTCTACATTTCTTCCGAATAAGAATAGCACTTAGACTTATAAACTACTTCTTAGTGCTTTACAGCATTTCATGAGTGGTTCACAAATGTCAATTGGGGCCCTCATTTTTCTGACCTTCCTTGGAAGGATGGAAGGCTTAATGAATCCTGAACCGATCAGAATTGAACTGCTGACAGTCAGCAGAATTAGCCTGCAATACTGCATTCTAATCACTGTGCCACCATGGTGCATCTCCTATCACTGCCCTAAGGTCATCCTTAGGTTTACCCTAGCACTGTCTTCATGAGTCACAGAGAAATGGAGAGGTTCTTAAAACCAGCTGGGCCACTTTGGACCGCAGAGAGAAATTTCCATTTTACAACCCTTCCTCTAGGAATTTTGGAAAAAGAAGAAAATGTTTCCTTCTTCTGTGATGTTCATTTCAGGTTATAAGAGACACATAGGACACGTTTCAAATCTCTTCACTTAATGAACAGAACAAGTTGGAACTCACTGCAATTTCCTTCTTGGCTAATAAAATAATAATAGTACACACACGGTATATACAAATAAAAAAAAGATTGTTTCATGAAGAAAAGAAAAAGAATGATAAAAGTGTCATTTTAGTGGGAAGGAAGGGAGGGAGAGCAGGATGTCTGGATCCTGCTAGTAAAACCATTGAATGAGTTATAACACTGCACAATAAAAATAAAAGAGAAGAAAATCTGTTTCAGATTAGGTGTCCTTTGTGTTTATTAATATATCTTTCCAGAGATACTTTATTTTACCTCATCCTAAATCTTTGGGATGATTTTTACAAAGACAGTACACTTGTCCCTTGGTTTGGCTTAAAATGGATATGCTATTAATCAGTGAATGGCTTTGTGGTTGTATGGTCAGATTTGGATATAGAATTCAAGGTTCACATCTTCATAAGGCTTTTAGTTGTCCTAAAACCTACCTTAGATGGTTATTCCAAGGATAAAAAAACCCCTAAGTCTTTGTAAGCAAGCCTACATTACAATGCAAGAAACAATTATATTGTTTCCAAGATTTTGTAACGGGGAAAAGAAATTTACACCACAGAAGCTCTACGATATTATGGAATATTGAAAACATGTAGATTGATGTGTCTCAGTTTGACAGGTTGAAGATGTGTGGACTTCAACTCCCAGAATTCCTATCCAGCAGAATGGCTGGGGAATTCTGGGACAAGATCCCACCAAGAATAGCAGAAATATGCTTCTGCATATTTCCACACATCTTCAAGTTGCCGAGGTTGAAAAAAAATGCTGTAGATGATGATACCACCCCCACCCCACTCCACCCTCGCTTTCAGAATCACCAACTTTCCCTTTGAAAACTGTTTGCCCTTTGTGGTACTAATGAAATGATATCAACATGAAGGAGCTTTCTTTTTCAATCCTGGTGTCCTCCACAGGCACCATTTTGTGAGCATGCCCACAACCTACTCTTAAACAAAGCTCTCTATCTTTCCCCCAAGGAATATGGATTATTGCATTTATGACCAGTTGAGCAGGGACATCAACCTGCCAACAAAAGTGCATATAGTCAAGGCTATGGTTTTCTCAGTTGCAATGTATGGCTGTGAAAGTAGGACTATAAGGAAGGCTGAGTGCCAAAGAATAGAGGTCTTTGAACTATGGTGCTGGAGAAGACTCCTGTGAGTCCCTTGGATTGTAAGGTGAACAAAGAAGTCAGTCCCAGAGGAGATCAACCCTGACTGCTCTTTAGAAGGCCAGATCCTGAAGATGAAACTCAAATATTTTGGCCACCTATTCAGAAGGGAGGACTCACTGGAGAAAGAAGAGTCTAATGCTGTGAAGGATTGAGGGCAAAAGAAGAAAGGGATAGCAGAGAATGAGGTGGCTGGATGGAGTCGTTGAAGCAGTTGGTGTGAGCTTAAATGGACTCTAGGGGATAGTAGAGGACAGGAAGGCCTGGAGGAACATGGTCTATGGGGTCGCGATGGGTTGGACATGACTTTGCAACTAACAACAACATGACCAGTTGACACCTATCATCTTTTCTATTTTGTGAACAAATACAAAATATTAAGCATTTAGTAGCAGGGGAAAAGTACAATAAGAATGAGAAATAATTACAAATTTTTAAAACCTTCTTTTCTAGAGAAAGGAAGACTGGTAACTTTATTGTCAGGGTTTTTATTTTAAAGCCCTTCTGCATACAGATCTTTTCATAGGTTGGTATTGATTTTAATTAGAGACTGCAGAGTGTGTTTTACCTCATCTATTTAATCTCATCCATTTTCAGTCTGTCTCCTAATGCTCAGTTTTAAGTGCTTCCTGATGTACAGTTTTTAATTGCCTATGAAATGCTTTCAAAACAATCACCCAGGTTTCAGGGGAGAGCACAGTTTCCGAAAAAGCTATTTCAAAGTCACAAATATACTGCTGGCTAAAAGGTTCACCAGCAGTTTCTGGAGAGAAGTAGACAGCCAAAAGAGAGGAGCCTGAGAAATGAATAGATGTGAGAGGAGAATGACCTGTGCAAGAATTCAACAATCTGTGAAACATCCTCCTTGGCCCTTTTTGTCTTCAAACCAATCCAGTTCCTCAGCTATTGCATTTTTTGTTGTCTTTCCTAGAACCACAGCTGTGGGAGATATTTACAGTAGAACCTTTACAGTTCGAGTCTTTTCTAGTTATAGGTGACTTACAACTTTAATAGAACCTGCTTGTTATAGTCGTAAGTCATGATGATTGTAAAGGTGGCCACCAACACGACTGACCCATTTTTTCATTATTATTTTTTTGTGCATGTGTGGTAGTGCTTAAGCAAACTATTTGCCATGGGCTTATTTTGCCAAAAACCGGAAGAAAATTCTAGTTTTGGGCAAAAATGTTATAAAATGACCAGAGGACACAGCAAATAACTGTAAATGGAGACTGGTTGTTGAACACCTGAAATGAAGTCACCTGTGACTATGTGGAGCTATAGCTTCAGAATTGGGTGATAAGTACCCCTAGGAAAGTCATTCATAAATCTGAATGTCAAATAAATGGCAGGCTGTAATTCAAGGACTACCTCTATTAGTCTTTGTTAACTTTACCGATGATAGTTTCAATTATAGAAACACAATGGTGTCATAGGAGTCAAGATATCTTCATGAAAATGATTAGATTGTGTCATTTGTAAACATTTGTCCCAGTGACATCACTCTCTGTGTGGCGTCTTCTGTCCTCTTGCTTTTTTGTTGAATAAAACCCCATCATCACTCTTGAGCTAGGATTTTTTTTTAAAAAAGACAGCAACCCAATGACATAAATATTGATATGTTTATGCATGCATGAATGTAAATTATACTTCAAGAGTAGTCAACTTTCACTGGCTTCTGTAGGCTATTCCTTAAAATAAAGCCAAAAATAGATTTCAGAACTAAAGAAGTAACAAACCACTCAAAATTATGTGCCAGAGACAACGAACAAACTAAATTCAAGCCAATATCACATTTCAAAAAAAAATTGTGTTTTCCAGGATCGCAAGAAAGGTCTTCTGCATCGCTGACTTACAATCCAATTAAACCAGAAATGCCAGAGATTGGAAATTAGAACTTCAACATATAAAATATGTCTTTCCATGTTGAGCAAGATTCTCTCTTAATTGGCCTGTTGTCTGTAAAAGGATTATTAAATTTTAAAAAGAAGCACAGTATATATGGGAGATAAGGTTGAGTCTATCTGAAACGGAAGGATGAGAAAGGCAGATAAAAATTCTGAGGAATATTCAAGAAAGAATATACTGTATGTGTTTGAAAATCTAAATATCCAGTGCAAGCTGAAGTAGTACCACAATTTCATCACATAAATTCATGCCATGTGTACAATAATATGATGTGTGTGATATTGTTCCAACCCAGGAATGTCCATCCTTGGATTACCCTTTAAATTAAATCCTCATCATGTAAATTTATCTTTATACAGGTAGTCCTCGACTTATGATCATATTTGGGACAGAATTTGCATTGCTACGCAAAGTAGTTATTAAGTGAGTCACACCTGACCTTATGTTTCTTTGCCATGATTGTTAAATGAATCACCTGGTCATTAAGCAAATCTGGCTTACCCCATTGACTTTGCTTGTCAAAAGCCAGCTGGAAAAGTCACAAACAGTGTTCACATGACACCTGGAATACTGTAGCTATTGTAAGTGCACACTGGTTGTGAAGTGCCTGACTTGGTCACATGAGTGTGTGGAAGCTGCAGTGGGTATAAATGCAGGGACTGATTGTAAATCAATTTTTCCAGTGCCATGGTAATTTTGAATGGTCACTAAACAAATGGTTATAAGTAGAGGACTATTTGTATTTTGATATATATGTTTTTAGAAAACTGTGAGCCTCTCACAGTGTTCGTGGCAAGTGAACAGACATATATATTATCAGATAAATAAGCAAATAAATAAATGAAACATATTTTAAAAAATACTGATGGTACTAATTAGGGATGTTCCTTATAACAATTACAACCACAAAATACAGATCCAATTGAAACTGCAAATTTATTTATTTTTTTTTTCATTTCTTTGCTTTGGCTTTTATTTTCTTCATTTAAAAAAAGGGGAACAAAGAAAACAAGGGAAGAAAGCAATACAATATCAAAAGTTCTATGCAGAAGGGTTTCTTGTGTATGAATATATCTAAAGAAAAAATATTTTAATGAACAGTTTCAAAAAAAGAATGACCATGTTTCATTACAATTGTCCATATGCACTGTACCTCAGTAAGGAGTTCATTCATAAGGTCATAAACTCCACAATATATCCATTTCTTTTTAGCATAATCACAACCATTTTCCCCTTGCCTAGGAATTGCAGAGAATGCTATTCTGAGTTCTCTTTTCCACCTTGTCCTTCTAATCTAACATGGTCAGCTACCAAACACATCAGCAAAGGGGAACGAGGAGACAAAAAACAGTGGCAAATAATCTAGGCTAACTAATGTGGATTAGCAATAACCAAAAAAATAGTTCCAGAACATTTGTTGACGAGAAAAAATTCTCTGAGAGCCACAGACTTTAAGAATCCGAAAGTGTGCTTATGAGCATCCTCAGAAAGGTAAATTCAGAGTTAAACTTTTGTTCTGTTGTTTTTAACTTCCTTCTTTAGAAGGATTTCCACAACCTTACGTTTTCCGGATGTACTGGAAGTGCAACTTTTCAAATTCTGTAAATTCAGGTTCCAAGATATCTGGAGAACACCAAGTTGTGGATGACTGTCACATGAACTCATAAGCAATACGTTTTATAATAATTCTGTCTGGTGCCAAGTTTTAGGAATCAGGTCAGGGCAATAAGAACTTCCTCCTACACAGAGAAGCATCAACTTGATTTGATGATCATGGAAAAGTTTCTAATTGTTCTGGATTTAGTTAATAAATATGATCCCAATTCCCAAAATTGTCAAGTATCATTAATATTATTTTGAGGATTATGGGACGAAGTTGGATGAAAGACCATAATCAGTGGTAGATTATTTACCCAATGCGCAGAAGATCCCAAGTGGAGGGTTGGCAAAATCTAAAATCCTGGAGATTGATAGATGTCATAACACAAGGCAACTTTCTGTGACATGGCCAAGGAAACTGCCCCAAAATTCACAGATTCAGCCTAAATATCTATTGACCATTTTTCCTGACTTTGTGATTCATGAGTCTAATAACTCACTTATGGTAACTACTGACTGTTTCATCTATAAATCTTGATGCTGACTGAGCCTTAGTCAATGTTTGGTAGTACTTATAATAAATCAATAATTGTCATCATTACCAACTGTATAATGATAAAAAGGGCAAGGACATGGGTGTGTAAAGTATAATGATGGGAAAGCAAAACACACATACACATACACGCACACACCTTAATGAGATGCAAGAAAAACACGTAGAGCTAAAGAAATGCAACAGGAACAGATAAGGAAAATGATGGGCGTTTCCTACCAGTCCAAACAATCCATTTCATTTTATTATGTTTCTTGTCTCTTCATCCAGAAACAAAACTATGTCAAAAGTGATTGAAATCCATAAAAGCAGTGCAAATGTAAGAACTGGTTCAAAGTCAAATGTTTTCAAAGTTTATGGGACAGCCAGTTTTATTTTATTTTATTTTTTCATAATTGGGCTTGGCTTCTAATTTTTGCATTGGGCTTTGGGCCAAGAAGGCCTTGTGGTGTCAATATTTACAATGATAGACAAATGTTTGGGAGAGTCAGAAATATTCAGGTGAATTTCACCAAGCTACAGAGAAAATAGATATTTTTAATACTCATTTTACTTAACAGATGTGGTTGGTCTGACACCTGGAACCCAGAATTCAGGAAATTCATACACATTTCACTGCATTTCGTACCATGTATGACTGTGCATGTGCTGAATAAAATTTGATTTGATTTGATTTGAAACTGTAAATTTATTAAAATTAAACAACACACATATGTGTGTGCAACACACAAATGTTAACACAACTCATGGAAACAAAAAATATTTCATCTGACTAGTTTGCGGTAAGATTTTGCATTTGTTGTTTTCATCTTTTTTATGCCTTTCCCATAGCTATGTGCTAGAGATAGTGAGGAGTACTGATTTGGCCAACAAAGGATGAAAATGGTCCAACATTTTTAAAAGAAACCAATTGTTCCTCTGATTTATTTCTCTGATTCATCAGAATGTTACTTGTGAGTAAGTGCCAATCAACTTCTAATTAGTCTTGAAAGGGCTGCATTGTTAATCTCTAATTCTGCCTGGAAAGTGCCTTGTTTCCAAATAAAAACATCTTGAGTGTTTGCAAGATATTTATTTCATGAAAAGATTGACAGAATGAAACAATCCATTTTTTATGAAGAAGAAATAACTTAATCATAATCACTGGCACAGCAAGTAAGCCTCAGATCTACAGATGGATCTTAGTCCCTTCTTCAGACTCTCTTCTAAAAATGGTAGAATCTTAGATTCTTACTGTATCTATAGGTAATATTCGATTTACAACCATTTCATTTAGTGACCCTTTAAAGTTACGACGGCACTGAAAAAAGTGAGCATTTTTCACACTTAGACCATTACAGCAACCCTTTGATTACATCATCAAAATTTGGATACATGGCAAGTGGCTCATATTTATGACAGGTGATTCACTTAACAACCATGGCAAAAGGGTAATAAACTGTGACATAACTCACTTAATAACTAAGTCTTGCTTAGCCACAGTTAAGCCACTTAGTTGTGGTTGTAGGACTACCTCTGATGGGTTTCCCACTTATCACTAAATCCTTAAAACCCATATGTTGAACAAATGAATCATATTATTATGGTTTAATGTGTTGTTATGATTCTCATTAAATGTTTGGTGAATGCCTGGGTTTGAAAAGATATAAACATGATTCCATTTTAACCTTATCTAAGTTATAAAAGCCTAAAAAATGCAATGTAGAAATCCTTTGCCTCAAAAATAGTAATGCTTCACTTCATTTCTAGGTGACAAATAAGAAGCTTTGAACTGTGTATTTCTGCATGTCCTTTCATAATTTAAAGAGGGAGATTGAAAGTCTAAATATGGATGTGATATTTATCTTCCTGAGAGTTTATGGTATTAACTCACCAGCCAGGAATGAATAATTTGGACATTTTGTCCATGGAGACCTTCACCCATAAAGAATCATATCAATGTCCAGTATCAGAGATATGCATCAATTTCATACATGATCCATCATATTCCTGTCAATTTTTAGAAATTTATTTGGGTTGATAAATGGTCTATTCATTATCTTAATACAAACCAATGTCATTTTCACTCATCCCTTACCACCTGTCTTTGTTACTTCTCTGTATCACCAGGTGGCAGCACCCTGATCTTGTCTGTCTTGAGAATCTAAGAAGGATTGGATTTTTCATGAGTCATGTCAACAAATAGCAGGGCTGTAGGCTAGATTGAAAGTTAAGGAAGAAAAACATCCCATAAGAAACCAATCAGAGGTGAAATTCAGCAGGTTCTGTCAGGTTTACTAGAACCAGTAATAATTTTCTAAGCAGTTTGGTGAACCGGTTGTTAGAAAAAATATTTTGTTTTTTTTTTTCCACTTTACAGGGTTAATCCTGTAGGGAAGGCAGGAAAAAAATTCTGGTGTTGTTTCTAGCTTAATCTTTATTGTTCAGAAATTGCCCATCTAGTCACATGGCTCTGCAGCCAGTCCCACCAAGTCCCACCCACAGAACCGGTAGTAAAAAAAACTGAGTTCCACCATTGAAGCCAATGATAAAATATTTGCTGTACTGCATGACAAGAAAACTGCATGGGATTGAGTCTGATTTAACAAAAATTATATCCTAGTGATGTACCAATGAAAGAAACTTGTGATAGGATTTCCTACATTTTCCGTCAAACCAAGATAAGAAATCTGTAGCGCTCTGGGAAATGTTCTAATAAAGATTAATCAGGAATATAATTCTTATCAAAACAAAACCTACCAGTATGAAGATGTGTGGAGGAGGAAGAGGAGGAAGAAGAGGAGGAGTTATAGGAGCCTTGGTGGTGCAGTGGTTACAATACTTCTGCTGCCGGTTCAAATCCCACCAGGCTCATCCTTCTGAGATGAGTAAAATGAGGACCCAGATTGTTGGGGGAAATATGCTGATTTTGTAAACTGCTTGGAGTGAGCTGGAAAGCGTTATAAAGTGATATATAACTCTAAGTGCTGTAATATGTTCCTTGTATCACATCTGTATGAACTAAATTTTGATTTCAAACAAAGGAGGTTGGTGCTCGCCTTCTTCAATCTATTCTCAGCCAAATTTCACTATCAATAATAATGCATAGTAATCAAATAAAATTAGATTAGTCACAGTGTTATATTGAAAATCAAATGCTATAAAAACCCAAGAAAGGGACTACAAATTACATTATCATTGAATAAACAACTATTTTGGCTTTAGTGCTCTTTTGACTATTTCTACTTTGTTGTGTTCAGCAAATTCAGATCTTGTCCTATGTGTGGGATGAGTTGTTTATTTATTTAGCACATGGGCAAAAAAAAAAAAAAAAGTTAAAAAGAATGTCACAATTATATTTTTTCAATGAGAAAGTATGAAACTACTTACTATATTTGCAGATTCAAAGGCAGACTATTTATATAGTCCATACATAATGCACTTGCATGTAGAAGGTCTTTGGGGTTTCCCTGATATTGCACTCTTCCACAATATCTGTTATGTTCCACATTTTTCTAATTTATCAAGTAATAGTTTAATAAAGCAGACCACAACCTACTACTTGATAAGATAGAAAAATGTGGCTTAGACAGCATCATCACCAGATGGATTCATAACGGGCTGACTCAAAGTACATCAACATGGAGGGAAGTAAGATGGCTTAAAGCACATCATTATTATACATCACGCTTAGTTTCCGTGGATATTATACCATATCTAAGTGGACAATTGAGTGGGGCGTGCATAAGTGCACAAATGGTCTATTATCCCTGTCATTGTATTTTCTTACTTTTCTTACTCTTGTATCCATTTTATTTACTTTTTGATTGTTTTGTATTGTTGTTGCATTGCTACTGTTTGACAAATTCTAATAAATAAAAATACATAAATAAATTATGAGAGGACCTCAAGGAAACACTTCTTCTAAGTGCTTAGCATATAGAAATCTCAGACCAACCATTGAAATAATGTGGGATGAATGTTCATGCTCCAGAAGAGCAATGTTTTTCTCTGTTTGTTCAGTAGAATTTTTCTTACCAGTGTGTTAGGATGCTGAATTGACTTTTAATGTAAGTTTTCCCTTTATTAGAAAGTTATATTGCTAAATTTCATAACACATTTATAATTTGGCTCAATGTCTTTATTTCTGCCTTCAGGGTCTCAGCGGCAACCTAAACTAGGCTGTAAAATCATCAATTTACCAAGTTCCTAATGACTTTCTCAGTTGCTTGTCTTTGTTTTATGGGTACACATATACACCAGGCAGAAAGACAAGAGTCTCTAGAAAAACAGAGGAGAAATATTAGGATCCCTGCAGTTTCCAACATCTTCCCCTTTCTACCATTGCCATCTTGAAGTACTGATACACCTGCTTGAGCAGAGGGTTCGACTAGAAGACCTCCAGGGTCCCTTCCAACTCTGTTATTCTATATTCTGACAGGCATGTAATCCTTGATTTATAACCACAATTAGGAACAGAATTTCTATTGCTAAGCCAGGTTGTTGTTAAGTGAGTTATGTCCAATTTTACGATGACCTTGTTGGTTGTTAAATGGTTGTTAAATGACTCACATGATTATTAAACAAATCTGGTTTCTCTCATTGACTTATCAGAGGCAAGTTGAGAAAGTCACAAGGTGCTGCAAATATTATAAATACATGGTGGTTTGCAAACACCCAAATTTTGGACATGTGACTGTGGGGATGCTGCAATAGTCATAAGTGTAAGAACTGGTTGTAAGTTACTTTTTTCAATGCCATTGTAACTTCAAATGGTTGCCAAATAAATAGTTGTAAGTCAAGGACTACTATTTGTAATGAAATCATAGGCAGTTTCAGGGGGTGGTTTGTAACCTGGCATCTGTTATTGCTATGATGTTGATACCTTTATGGAAAGTCAAATTAATCAAAGGTTTGATACAGTACTAGGTGAATTCCTATTGCTTTATTTTTGTATTTTTCAGCATTTTATTGTAAGGCTATCTTACAGATCACATGCTAAATTTAATAATTAATTAAATTTAATTGTATTTAATTAACTAAATACTATTATCCATATTCCACTCTAGAGAATGTGGAATATGGATAATAGTATTTAGGAGAAACCTAAATTGTCTTAACTGACACTATTGATACAAACTTTGCTGGGAAAAGATTTAAAAGGAAACACAGTTGTAATATTCTGCGTGCTATGGAATTTCTCTCCAATATGTGGTTGAAATCCTTTTCTTTTAATTGTTAGCAGAGGTTCTACCTCTGGGAAACCCTGAAAAAAATTTCATCATCTCTCTAGCAGTGCTCCAAATAAACTGAAGCTGGCAATCAATTTCCCGTCTACTCCAGCTGGTAATAAAGAATAATTTCCCTATACACTCACATTTCTTTGCTGTGTCTCTTGTTTGTAGGCTCAGAATCAACAATTGAGTAAACTGTTGGCTGAGATTATTTTCACACAAACAGGTAATGAACTATTGTGTCTATCTTGTCCAAGATAATGGTGACAGATGTTTTATGTTTAGTTCCCATCTAGGTCTAGGTATAGATTAGCATATTCAAGATAACTATTTCATGAGAATGGCTTAGGAAAAAGCCATTCCCCCATGCCTTCACCGATATAACAGGTGTTTGCTGAAAACATATATTATCTAAGCCAAGGATTTTGGTTATATTTAAGAAGGTGATTAAGAAAGATAAACAAAACCTGTGAATATCCCACAGCTTCTGAAATAGTTTGTTGACAGTCAGGTTTGAAGGACTTTTGTGTGCTCATACATAGGGGTGAAGTTGTGAAAGCTATCATTAGCCAAATAGCCAAATAATTTCCCATGGTAATTGTTGGATAGCCTTGAAACAATCTTATCAGAAAAGTTGCTATAGTGACATTCCCTTTGATACCTTGAACAATGTATTCAAGGATAAGGTTGCTCAGACTTTAGTTCCTTTGGAAGAAAAAGCATTGTTCTATGGAACAGAGGAAGATAATCACAGCTGGAATCCCAACAACATCTGGACAGAGCCCTAAGGATAGTTGCTATTTCCTATGATTGCCAACTCATCATACTCATAGACCCTTCGAATCTATGCTTTAGGTCTTTTAACAGATCCCATGCCCAAAATTTTCATGGCTCATAGAATGCCCTCTTATTCAGCTACATTTGAATGCTTTGTGATGATAAATACTGTAAATAAGCCTTGAGAAAACAATATATTGTTCCTTTAATTATTATACGTTATATTTAAGGTCCAAGTTTAAATCTAGGAAACTTAACCAGAACACTCTGGCTATTTGACTATACAACATAGAGACATTGATGATCTATAGATAGAAGAACAAAAGATCTATAACTGTAGATTAAGACACAGCTACAATGATTAGTAGAAAAACTGGCAACCTTGCAGGGAAATCTTAATTGTCATTCAAAAGTAAAAGAAAGCTGCTTTTCCATTTGCAAGTCACAAACTATCCCTTATTGTGCCTGAAACTATTTATTCCTGGGTCCTGATTGTCTGGGTCCATTTTGATTTTACTGTGCAAATAAATCTTCCCCACACTGAGTTCCTGGTGAAACTTGCCAACTGCTAAAGAAGGCAGAATTCTTGTGGGGGGAAGGACCATCTCACCTGGATTTGGGCTGGACCAGGAAGGGAAGCTCCTTAGAGCACAGATAGGTTTTCCCTGGTTTGAATTGTTGCTGTCACAAAGCATTCAGCATGCCTGCTTAATTAGTCCACTTGCATTGTTTGCAGGGCTTTAGAAAATGCCCCAGTGTTTTGGCCCTTCAGGCCAAGATAAACATGGCCATGTGCTAAATGGCTCAAGGGGAGAGATTGGGAAAGTCAGCATCACCCCCACAGCCCTGCAGCTAATTTATAAAAAGAGAGAGAGGGAGGGAGAGAAGAAAAGAGATTTAATTAAGCCACATCCAAACGTCCTTTATTTGCATTTAGGGAAAGCATTTGTCTTTGTAATGGGATGTGCTGGCAGGAATCCTTTAGAACGATATAGGGAGAGAACATAAATACACATTGAGAACACTTGTTCTTTTCAAATTCACTGAAAACATACAGGCTTTAAAGAGGATAGGATCTTTTGAATCCTTTATATGCACCCTTTACCAAAACAACAAGAAAAGCCATTTATTCTCATGTCATTAGTGACTTGGCTTAAAAATTGCTGACATCTCCTGGGAAAGTTTAAACACAGCAACACTTGTTTCAAACTGTCTCCAGCATATGCTTCAGATGGCTACATTTTTGGGGGAAATATTGATGTCGGGATGTGTTCCTAAAATAAAGATGTAAAGTGACAGGTGTGTTTCTGGCCAAACTTCTGGTTCAAACTTGGTTAAGGATTTTGTAGGATAGGGGCAAAAGAAAACAAGTGATGGAAATTTGGTGACTTATTTACAGGGGTGGAATCTGACTGGTTTTGCTACTGGTTCGGTGCACATGCATGCACATGCTGCAGTGCGGCTCTTTAAATCGCTTTTAGGGGCACCAGAGGCAGCGGGGATCATCAGGAAAGCTCTGTAGATGCTCCAAACAGCTGATCCAAGTAAGTAAGAAAAAAAAATGAAGCTTGTGTAAGGAAGGATAAGGGTAGAGACAGTTGGGCGGGGCCAATTTCAAATCTCTACCACTGGTTCGGGCGATGTGGTGCAATCCGGCTGAATTTCAACACTGCTTATTTACCTGGATCAGATATTGTATCTACATGGAGGGAAGTATGCATTGGGGTACCCCAAGGCTCTGTTTTAGGCCCAGTACTCTTCAACATCTTCATCAATGATTTGGATGAGAGGATAGATGGGGAACTCATCAAATTTGCAGATCATACCAAGCTAACAGGAATAGCCAGAAGATAGGCTTAAGATATAGAGGGATCTTGACAGACGTGAACATTAGGCACTATCTAACAAAATGAAATTCAATGTGAAAAATGTAAGATTCTATATTTAGGCAAGAAAAACAAAGTGCACAGGTACAGTATATGTGGTACCTTGCTCCATAGTAGTAACCGTATTTTTGTATGTTATAACAAATAAAAAAAATCTTTTTTTTTAACAGATGTATAAAAGGATGGAATAATAGTTTAGTTAAAAGAACAATTAACTGGTTGATAATGTATGA
>JAEANM010008814.1:0-16748 GCA_017656035.1 Myanophis thanlyinensis
CATACATACATACATACATACATACATACACACGCACGCACAGGGAAAAAGAAAACAAAACAAAATGGCATGACATAGACAATGCGAAAGGCCACTTCTCTCCTTTGTGATTTTAAGAGCTTCATGAAATATTGCCACTTATATCGAAGAGGAAGAGAAGAGGGAGACAGGAAGGGCACAAATCTACTGACTATCTGCAAGTACAGACGGCAGAAGGGGGGGGGGGTTGTTTACTTCTTATACAAGAATATTTCCCATCACAACTTCTCGTCCTACACCAGATCTTCAGACACTGACCTCTGCAAAACCCAGTTTTCAATCTTTGTCAATCTTCCTGTCTCCCCTATCAAGAGAAAAGGCTGACATAAAATCCCCCTCCATTTCTTGGTTGAGTTTTGCCATGCCCTTGCCCAACTTGGTAGACAGGGGACAAAGACGGCATAGTGATTTTGATTGCTTGGTTGTTTTCAAAGGAGTTACTTAAAGTTCAGATCAGAGATGGGGGGGAGGGGAACAGCAACATAATTCTGGGATTTGGGAGGAGATAATTCTGTTTTCTAAGGAGTCACACAAGAAAATTGTAATTTAATGGGGTAAGGGCTGTAAATTGAGACTCTTGATCAGCAAAGAAAAAGGTGGCATAATGGCAGACACTTTGGATCAAACCTTGCAGAGAGCCTGCAATTCAGGTCTACAAAGGCAGTCTGAGTCCTGCGTATTACAAAGTGTAGAATTCTCAGTAGGAACTCAAGAAATGGCAGCAGAGTTTTTCAAGAGTCAAAGAACTGCACCCACACAATCAAGAACTTTCTTTTCTTTCTTAATGGGAGACAAAGAAGAGGAAATTTAAATTACATTTTAGGAATGTGCTGTAGATAGGTAAGAAAACTCCTGTAAAATGGATTCCGGGCTATGGTGGGGGAGATATGGTAGGAAGGCAATTGCTGCAGTATGGACACAGAGTAGGCCAATATTCAAAGATTAAGGCTTATCTGTTATAGCATAGCTGGTGATTTATCAACAACACTGAAATGGGAGAGGGAAAAAACTGTCAGTAGGTACTAAAAAAGAAGTAATACAGAATTTCTGCTATGTCTCTTAAAAATGAATGGCCTCTCCAAGGACATGGTGGTCACTTGGGGCTGACCCCTAAGCTGTAGATTCTCTCACTTCTTAACTAAAAATAAGTGATGACAGAATCTAACGGTTTCTCATTCTACCAATGCAGATGGTACTTGGGCCTGTGGGAAAAATCACCTCTATCACCAGTTATGAAATGGTGTTTAAACACTGCAGGAAAAAATAGCTAGAAAGGGCAGAATCCAATGGGAAGAGAATGAGAAGAGGACTGACAACCAAGTGAGTGGTGATTATGCACTGGGAGGAGATGAAATAGGAAGAATCAAGATGAAAACTTTTAGAGGTGCCAATACAGGATTCACAAATGCTAATAAAGAGGTTTGAAGTCTTACTGAGCAAATTGGTGGAAGATTCCAAGTTAACGATGGGCAGTTCTGGTGAGGTGTTGCTAATATTGTTTGGCCAACAGATCAGAAAAGTCTTTTCTGCTTTCTCATGTGGGCTGTCCAGTAGGTTCTCTTGAGGGGATTAGCTAAAATGTCATGGGGGGGGGGGCAGTGGATCTAGCACTTGCTAAAATGCAAAACAGGGTTCCATCCCAACAGGAAAAAGAGACTGTGCATCTCACAAATTCCATCTTTCACGCTGCTGTCCTAACCTTTACAGTTAGCAAAGCCGATTATGCCTGTTTGAAGCAAGCCCATTTTAATTATCCTGTGTGAGGCTTCTAGTAGCTGCGCCTACCTCCCCGAGGATCAAATGTGTAGATGGAAGAAGTGTGCTTGCAAGTGGGACATTCAGTGGTCATGAGAAAGGGATGGGCTTTTGCTTGATGGGCTTTTCTCCCCACCCACCTGGCACTACCTCCCCCTCCATTAGAAGACTTCTGATATGATTCAAGCATCAATTTTAATTGCATCAAAGACAGGTTTACTCAGTGCAGCAGTGTGTAATGAATGCATATTGAGGAGAGGGAATGCAGGGGGAGAAAGCCTTGTGCCAAAGGTTGCTTCCCCTTGCCGGAGTAAGGGGGAGGGGGGGGAAACACCGTTGCTGGGATTTGCCAAACGATGTGCCAGAAGGGGGGGCGATGTTGCGACCCACGTACACACATCCATTTCTCTCACAGGTGCTTGTTGGAACCAGACTCTTCAGTGATTGCTTGGGGGGGGTGAGATAGGGAGAGAGGGCTGGGCCCTTTCGTTGCCCCTTGCTGCTTTCTCTTCTGCCCCCCGCCTGCCCATAGGGGTGAAGGCACCGGAAGGACTGGGGACAGTCCCTGGCAAAATAGACTTGATCGAGCAAGCAGCCATGGTTCTTTCCCAGTGACGAGACCCACTGAGTGCCTTTATCTGGGAAGGAATAAAAAGAGAGAAAGGTTAGCCTTTTTTTGCCTCTTTGTTTCATAGAATGTCACGTAAACAAAATGGGAGAGTGTGACATAATCCGAACATTTTGCATCTGAATTGTCAACCTGCATTTTCCAAAGTAAGTTTTTATATCTAGTCACTTCAGCATCTTTTTCTAAAGCAAGCAGCAACTATGAGCAGACAAGATGAGTGAACTAAGAAAACTGCCAATTAACACAAAAGGAAAGATGGCCAAGATCACGCAGGATTGGAGAAGAGGGTCAAATGGCATATAGAACATTTTGTTTCAATTATTAAAATTAAAATAAAGAGTTATGTAGAGCAATGGAAATACCAATTGGAGTCTTTATAGAATTTTCCCGTTTGACTTCAAACTCTCCATTAAGTGTGCCCAAACTATGTAATTTCCAATTGTCCTTTGTGACCTTTAATGGCTAGGGGTTTTTAAGAAAGAAGAAATTAAAGTCAAGTTAACAAACTACTAAAAGACACTTAAACTAGCAGCGGTTTCTACATTTAACAACATGGACACTGTAAAATGGTGCATAGGTAGTCCTCAGCTGAACCATTCATTTAACGACTGTTTGAAGTTATGATAGTGCCAACAAAAACGATTTACAATCAGTATGAAAAAGCCCTTGTTTCCACAGATAGTTTTGAAAAGGAAAATGGAAATTACTAGTTTTAGTAGTAAATTACTAGCAGGAAAAAACTGCTAGGAAAGAAATGCTAAAATTATCTATGTCAATTATATACAAAGCTGATGAAAGTAGTCCTCCATTTACAACAGTTCACTGTTCAAAGTTACACTGCAGCATCTTCATAGTCATGTGATTAACATTCAGATGCTTGACAACTGACTCACATTTATGACGGTTGCAGTGTTCCTGGGTTATGTGATCATCTTTTGTAATCTTCTGACAAGCAAAGTCAATGGGGAAACCAGATTCAATTAACAACCAGTTTACTAATTTAATGACTGCAGTGATTCACTTAACAAACATGGTAAGAAAAGTTGTAAAATGGGGCAAAACTCAGTTAACAAATTTCTCACTTAGCAACAGAAATGTTGGCCTCAATTGTGGTCTTAAGTTGAGGACTATTTGCAGCAATGACACAACCTCCAGAAGAAAAAAAAATGAGAATGGCACTCTGAGATGATACTAGAAATAATCCTTTCAGGCTAATAATAATGACTCCTGTTATATATTGGCCATTTCCCTCCACAATGTCAATATTTGCATGCTTATGTTGATATTGAATAATATTTTGTATGCATTCCTTTGTAATGTTATTGCTTTACATTTGTCAAAACAAAAATCATAGATTGCACTTGTGTTCAATGAGTTAACGCTATAAAAAAAGTTTCTACTGCTGAGAAAATCCTATTTTCATCATTCTGCACAACTATCAAATTTGAGACTCTGGCTCCACTTATGGAAGTGATTCTGCAACTCATTGTGACATCATTAAATTAGACACTCTAACCCTCCTAATTTTGCATTTCTCAATTTAATTACAGTGCCTCCGTAGGTTTCTGAGAATACAATACTAAGAGCTTTGTATTTTTCGGTTTCTTTACTGTTTCTGATCTGAGATCTATTATGCAATAAATATTTCATGCAGAAAACTCTATTCAGAACTCATAGAATTTGTTGGTTATAGGGAATCTAAAAGGATTGGCTTTCTCATCACTTGCTGTTTGCTACAAAACCAGCACTAAAATAGGCAGAACTTCTGATTCAGAATAATTATTATGGGTTTTTTAAGCTTCAAAAGCAGAAGAAAGACAGGAAAGAATTTGTGTCTGGACTACAGTATTCTGTGATTAAAAACTTTTAAAAAAACCTTGCCTGTTTCCAACTACATCTAATAATGTAGCCTAATAATGAATAATTTGAGATTGCCTTCTTGCAACTATCAAATTCCTTTCATGATTTACTAATCCCAAGCCCTACAGTATTTTACCTGGCTGCCGATTGCTGCTTTTGCTCTATCTGTGGGTTGCTGTGCTCAGGTTGTGGAGTTTCTGTTGTCCCCTGAAGTGGCTGGGTGGAATCAGAGGTAGATGGGGGAGGTTCTTTTGTGCTGTTGCAAAACGTGGGGAAAGGTACGGAAAGAAATACTACCTTAGCACCATTATGTGGATTAGTTTTATATTCATAGTTCCAAACAGTATTTATAGGAAAACAATACAGAAGATCATGGCTCTGAGGAAGGCATCCTCATAGAGAAGTAGTGACCATTTTTCTTCTTTTAGTTTTAATGCCTGCAATTTTGTATTTTTAATTTTTAAAAATCAGTCTTTCTCAAGCTGCCTATTCCTCAGCTTTTTAGTTTGCCATGGTCATCGGTTCTGTGTTTCAGAGCTGTTTTTAGTCTGGCATTTCTTCCTTTTTTTTCAATGTCTCAACCTAACCCTACTTTCTAGGATTTCCTGTTGATTCCAAATGTCATTCAACTCTGACTCTGCTTAAGCTTTTTGAGATCAGCCATGGTTAGCCAGGCGCTGCCCTCTAGTTAGGCCCTCTTTTTATATACCTGGCCATATTGGAAGGAGTTTCCATTATCACTAGTGCATGCTTGCAGACTAGATATTCCTCTTTTAACAATCCCTCAGAAGTACACACAGTCAGTGGACTCACAGATCACATTTCACAATCTTACCTGGCTACTGTTGTCACGATAGAAGAGTTTGGTGGGTTTCCCTCTTCTGGAGGGCCTGTGTCTGGTGTGGGAGAATCCTGTGGCACACTAGAAACTGCTATAAAAGGGCAAAGAAAAAGACCAACCAATCAGACCTAGATAAGGGGTTGGAAATCCATGCTCTGTTACAGAGGAAAATGACAGTTCTGGAGGGGAAGCCAAGCCTTACCCAGCTACCATCTATCCCAAACCTCCGTTTCCACAGTGTTATTATTTCTGAGGCTTTAAGGGTACAGTAACTGTCTGCCCTGCCCCCACTTGCTTCCTCCCCTATTCATCCAGCAACATGGAGGGAACGAAGGATGATCTAAACTTGCAGTAATCACAGGTGGATGGACTGTATGTTTAAGATTCAAGGAAGCTTTTAGGAATACAAGGCAAGAGATTTCTCTTGATCATGCTTGTGGAATGCAATGGGAGGTGACCATTCAAAGATGCAGGAGAGGTGAGCGAGACAGATGAGAGGCTTTGTGCAAAGGATTGGAATGAAGGACTAGGATAAAGTAGACTAAATTCCCTACCCAGAGAGATAATTAATTGTATTCCACGGGACAAGCATGTTGTTCTTATAGCTTATTTAGCTTTACTAGCTGTTGCAGCTCTGGGCTTTTCAGGAGCAAAAAACACACACACAAAATACCATTCTATCAAACATTTTATTCTCACTAACTTCTAAGTGACATTCAACTTTTCACTCAATAAGATTACATTTCATTAGACTGATGAAAATAAAATCGTATCCTTCCTCCCCCCCCCTCCCTGCACTTAATTCATGGACCTCCTGAAATTTACCCACAGACTCCCGAAGGCTCCATGGCTCCCACCTCAAAAATCAAAGTTCTCACATGGTCCTAGGAGTTTCTACAAAATGGATCTACTATTCCCGAACATTGTGCTATTTACTACAGAATAGATTTTATTTTGATGTGGCATGTTGCTGCTCACTTACAGTATTTGTGAAGACCATTTTCAGAGGGAACAGACACCTGGCAGGTTTGAATATAAAATATGGGGGTCTGTATGTGTGTAGGAAAAGAAATGATGGAGCAGAAAGCCTGGAGAAGGCGGAGGTGGTCTTCGGGAAGGGAAGACTATTGTCAAGAGCAAGAGAGCCCCCTTGTGGTAGCTGCTGGAATGGAAGGATGAACAAGGCAAAGAGGAAAGAGGGAGAAAATGGTCCCCATGTTTTTGGGTCCAAACATTGGCGGTGAGGGGGGGAGGTTCCTTCTGATAGGCTGCTACCTAGCAACTGTTCTGGATATCACTCCCTCTCTGTACCATTGCCAGGAAGCAAGGATTCCACTCAGCATTGGGGAGTAACAGCCACCATTATGGCTGATGTTCTTTTATCAACAGAAATGGGAAATTAGAGAAGACATTTTATATTAAGACATCGTGCTCTGGGCCACCATACCTAGGACTTCAGCAAATCTGATTCATTTCTATTATATTTGTACTAACTTTCTGCATCAACTTCCAGAAATTACATTTGCAATTTTAATTAGAATACACAAAGAGCTGTGCTGAATTTAATCCAGGATTCAGTTTTCACAGTGCTCAGTGGAAGCCCACAAATAAGCCACAGACCAGATCAGAAAATCAACTCTATAGGCAGGTTTAAAGCTACTCTTATTCAGAGATCAGTTGTAACAAAAAATCTGGTGAGTCTGATTTTGCTGAACATCCCCCTTCCTTATTGTATATCAGTGAAATAGGGAGGCATCTCCCTGAGCCACTTCCAATTGTTACCTTGCTGTTCTAGACTTAAAAATTGTTTTAACCTAGATCTGTGATGGCGAATCTATGGCACGGGTACCCCAGGTGGCACACAAAGCCATCTTGCTGGGCACACAAGCTGTCAGCCAACTTACCTCCAGCTGAGCATACACATGCGATTGCACATGCATGCATGCATGATTGCAGACCCAGCTAGTCTTCGGGTGTCTGCTGTGCATATGTGCGATTGCAGCAGGAAATCCAGCTGGTCTTTGGAACTCTCTCTGCGCATGCACAGGCAACTGCTCATGTGTGCGAGTGACTGTGCACAGCATGCACACATTGCACATGCAAAAGCTGCATACATGTACAGATGCACATGCAGTGCACGTAGAGGAGCCACACGCAAGTGCGGATGGCACGCACAAAGCATGTACTTTTCAGCACTCGATAAGTAAAAGGTTCGCCACCACTGGTCTAGATAATAGATCCTGAATATTTCTGACAAGGTAATTTTCTGTACTCTCTACACATTTTTATTTTCTAACGCAACTAATACATAAGGGCATATAGTATTTGATACTGGAGGTAACATTATGATTAGGAACTGTTGGAAACTTTATACTCAGTAGCAGGCTAAATTGCCAACTGAAGCTACATTTGTGGTAGCAAATTCCATAGTGTCATTATGCTGTATGTGAAAAAAATATTATTTATTAACATCTGTTCAGGTCTTCCCAAAGTTCAGCTTCATTATCATTAGATTATCCCATAGTTTTAATATTATGGAATATGGCATCAATTTTCTCAATACTCGTTTAACACAGCCTGCCTGGGCTCAATAAATCTTTAGCACAGCCTCCCTGGAGACAATTTTTCATAAACTAAAGTCTCCAAACTAAAATCTTCCTGAGTATTTCTCTACTTTTGTGGAGTTTTTTTTGCCTTTCCAGCTCTGCTGACAGAAGGGTTTAAAAAAAACCCTGCAGGGTTGATTTGTATAAAAGCAATATGATAGGTTGAGTGAATGTCCCGGTTGGCTTTGTTCAGATTCTTATTCTCCTGAGATTGTTAGCTTTGACTACTTCAACACCAGCCTTTCTATTGATCCCTTTGAAAACAAAATTCATATGCAGTCATTTTTGTCACGGTATATATATACTTTTCAGTAGTTTTTTATGAATAAATCACATTGATTTTGGACACAATAAAGCTTTTTCTGAAGAGTCAGTGATGCTCACCTTCTACTTGGGATCCATTATTCTGTGCCACTTCCTGAGAGAGGATGGCTGGCTCTGTGAGCACTTTAGAAGAACTAGCAAAACAAAATAATGATTGACAAAATTACCATCAGTCAATTGCAAAATGTTTTACTTGGGAAAGCTTATATCCAAAGATGATGCCTTCAATATTATTAACCACAGCATCTGTCTATCCCTTGTCCTTGGGAAGGACTTGACAGGTAGATAAAAATGCAAGATCTAAGTATCTGACTCTGCGGCCAAACAAGAGTGTCCCAAAGATGCTTTTTCAAGAGGCAACGGACTTTCTTGTTTTTCTTTGAAGACGTTTCACTTCTCATCCAAGAAACTTCTTCAGCTTTGTAAACCGAGCTGAAGAAGCTTCTTGAATGAGAAGCGAAACATCTTTGAAGAAAAACAAGAAAGTCCAATTGTTTTCTTGAAAAAGCCACCTTTGGGACAACTATGACCCAGATGACCGAGAATCCCCAACCAACCAAACGAGTAAAAAGTCCAAACATTCCTTCCTTTGCTGCTTTAAACTGGCTATGTAGGCTCCAATGTGAGCCACTGAATTTGTTATTTCTCCTCCAAGCTCCTCATCACTTCCAATTCTGTTTGCTCTGGACCCTACCCCTAACCCTAGCAGAAATGAGCAAAATGTGATCATTTGGCCCCCAAGAAGTCTAACTGATGTTCCCTTCAGCCCCTAAATGACTAAGCATTTAAGTATTCCAAAGCCTCACCTCTCTTGCTGTACAGTGGGTTCTGGAAAGGAGGCCCAATTCTCGTCTTTGCCAGAGCAGGAGGCACCTGAGTTAGGTTGGTCCCACACTGCTGCTCCTGTATCAGCTGCCACCAGTTGTGAGGATTTCGTAGACTTTGAGGACAGATCAGATCTGTCTGCCCAGCTAGGATCTAGGGAAGACCACATTGGCACAGGAGATACTTATCTGCTGCTAGAACTTAACTACACGTGATAACTAGCTCTATTTCATGTTCCTGTAACTGTTAATAGTCTTCCCCAGTCTATTGGCTCACCAGATGTGTTGGGTTAACATAGCTCAATATATGTAAGTTACTAGGATTATTGGATGGAAATGTTGGGACTTGAAGTCTCAACACGTGAGGAGAACAGCTGGTTGGGGAAAGCTGGGTGCAACCTTACTATAATGGCTAATTTCTCTTTGGCATAATGAAAATGAAGGTTTCCTCAATTGTGTAAATGTAAGTCAAAATATATGGATACAGGCTAGGATGAAAGACCAAATCAAACCAAGTTTGTTCTAAAATCTAAGTTTTGTCTTGATCCTGTCACCATGAATTTCTGTGCTTTTATGGTTTCTTGACTCTCAAGATGCCAAAAACAGAAGGCATAGTTCAAGACACAGAATTCTATGAAAATAACTTAACAAACCAGGCTATTTAGCAAGATCTTGGTATAAATCAAATCTTGGTGCAATGTGGGAAAAGAGGCATTTTTTAATTCAGTATTTCCTTACATTATTCTTCATTCTTCAATTTTACCAATAATGCCCAGAGATTGAGAAGATGATCAGACCAAATCCAGATCACCTTTTCTCAGCTAAAGAGCCAATTATTTTTATGCCAAGACTTTTACTTTCAAGAAAATTATTTCCTAGCCATGAAATAAATAAGGGTGAAAAAAATATGATATTCCTGTTGCTGGTCAATTCCCAGCAACCTGGGAAACACGACCAAAGGTGAGGAAGCTGGGAGCTTAAGTTCAACAATATCTTTGGATGTGTGTGTGTTTCATATTAGAAATAGCACTAATATACCGTTTCACAGTGCTTTTACAGCCCTCTCCTAAGCAGTTTATAGAGTCAGCATATTGCCCCTAACAATCTGGGTCCTCATTTTACCCCCCTTGGAAGGATGGAAGGCTGAGTCAACCTTGAGCCTGGTGAGATTCGATCTGCCAAACTGCTGGCAGCCGGCTGTCAGCAGAACTAGCCTGCAAGTACTGCATTCTATCCATTGCACCACCTCGGCTCTTGGGGTGATTTGTTAATATACTATGGACAAAACCTCACTTCGGTAGTTTTTCAAGGAATGTTATAATTTTTCTTTTATTGTGCCAAAATGTCACTTCTCCTCTAATACCAGTGGTATTACTCTTCAGTATTACATAAGAAGCAGGTAGCTATAAATGGGAAAATTTGGAACTTTTGCTCCCAAGGATTTTAAATCAGAATTAAGCTACATTCCTGATGGAGATTAAAATAGGGAGGGCTATAGTTCTGAGGATTCAACTATAAGACTGCAAATCAGTAGATTTGCGTAAAAGAACCTGTGAGAATGAAGCTCTCTGCCACTGCCAAGTATATGTCTTCTGGCTTAAGTAACAGCATCTTCAGCCGAAGAAAGCCAGAGCTATTGACAGAAGAATCACTGAAATTGCTTAAAAGCCAAGTAACTAGTTTGGCTAAGATAATACTCCATGAAAATAAAGTAAAATTGTAACTCTCAGCAAAAGTGAACAACTATTTAAAAAAATCAAACCTGGGTATTTTCTATAAATTATCTGACAAAAAATATTTCAAAACTTTTTATTAAAATTTTAATAAAAAATTTAATAGTTTTTAACAAAACTATTACATTTTTGTGCACTCATCTTTCCTATAATATGGCGAATGTTATTCAAGTTGAAACACTGTTTATTAATGACAAGCATGTTACTTTATTCAATGTAGTATAATGCTTTATTTCAGAATTCATTTTAAAGGGGATAAATGCTATTTCATTCTTGTTCTACCACGGACTGCTCCTATTTAGATTTTCCCCTCTTATTCCATTAGGTCTTATTACCAAAATAAGCAGAACAATTTCAAATTAGAAAAAGGATTGCTGGTAGCAGCAACATCAGGAACGATCACTTTACTTCCTAGAGGAATTTATTTCCCATTATTAAAGGATGCCCTAACAAGCGGATATTCTGTTTCAGCACTTATCAACCAACCCCCAACAACCCAGTCTCTCAGTTCTGACCTCCTAATGTTCTTTCCGCTTCCGTTTGTTCACCACAGCCATTGCTGACAGGGATGGCCTCTCCATCACCCCCACCAGGATCCTCTTCCTCACCCCCTTCACCTTCTGAGTCTTCACTGTCTTCACTATCTGTGCTACCAAGTCTTCTGTAAAAGGGAGAGAAAATCAGATAAAACAAAGAGTTATTCCACACTTGTTGGTAAGCTGAGGGCATATACCAGTCCAGCATCTGGTTTTTTTTAACAAAATATAAAGAATACTATGCTTTAGTGGTTAGGTGGCCTAGACATTGGTATTTGAACAGAGATCTTTTTAATGTTTATATTTTATTACATTTTACTAATTAGATGAAATGCTAATATATATTGCTAGTCCATGTATGCTATGCCGTATGCTGATTTAATAAATGCCACACTTGCCTATAATCAGCTCTACTCCAGTGGACTCCCTTTTCTGCAGCTACACATCACAATATGTGTTTAGTTTGGTGTTGGATTAATATATGTGAGCCAGTCTGCTAAGGCTTGCTCAACAAATTGTGGCTTAATTACATATATAAATATAGCCATGGAATCAAACTACTGGTCCATTTAACTGAGTATAATGTCCTAATTTCCTCCTCTAAAGACCTCTAAAAGAGGCTTTAAGCAATTAAAAGTGCTGAACTCTATAACATCAGTACATTATAAATATGAATCTCAATCTTTATCTTAAGCCTATCTTACTCCAGAAGATAGGCTTAAGATACAGAAGGATCTTTACAGACTTGAAACATAGGGTGCTATCTAACAAAATGAAATTGAACGATGAAAAAAGTAAGGTTCTTCATTTAGGCAATAAAAAACAAATGCACAACTATAGCATAGATAGATGTATCTTGCTCAATAGTAGTAACTGTAAGAGGGAGCTTGGAATCCTAGTGGACAACCACTTAAATATGAGCTAGAAGTGTGCTGCAGCTGCCAAAAAAGCCAATGCCGTTCTAGGCTGCATTGCAAGGGATAGAATCAAGATGACAGGAAGTTTAAT
Source organism: Myanophis thanlyinensis (assembly GCA_017656035.1). NCBI lineage: Eukaryota > Metazoa > Chordata > Lepidosauria > Squamata > Homalopsidae > Myanophis > Myanophis thanlyinensis. The sequence goes on from JAEANM010008814.1 coordinate 12,155, forward strand.
GCCACTTTATAATGCCTTGGTAAGACCACGCTTGGAATACTGCATCAACTTTTGGTTGCCATGACGTAAAAAAGATGTTGAGTCTAGAAAGAATGCAGAAAAGAGCAACAAAGATGATTAGGGGACTGCAAATAAAAACATACAAAGAACAGTTGCTGGAATTGGATTTGTCCAATCTAGTGAAAAGAAGAAATAGAAGAGACACGATAGCAGTATTCCAATATTTCACAGGTTGCCACAAAGAAGAGAGAGTCAAGCTAGTCTCCAAATCACCTGAAGGCAGGACAAGAAACAATGGATGGAAACTAACTAAGGAGAGAAGCAACTTAGAAATAAGGAGAAATTTCCTGACAGTTAGAACAATTAATCAGTGGAACAACTAGCCTCCAGAAATTGTGAATGCTCCAACAATGGAAATTTTAAGAGGAGATTGTGGACAACTGTTTGTCTGAAATAGTATAGGGTTTCTTGTCTGAGCAGGGGGTTGGACTAGAAGACCTTCAATTCTGATTCGAATCTATTCGACCGTTATGACCCTTGGAGCCCAAATTGATTCTGAAAATGAAAATGCATTTCCTAGATATAAATATAAAATATATTTGTTTAATAAATTTCTATGGCCACCTAAACTCAAACAAAGATGGCTCCGGCAATGTATAACATTAAAAGTAACATAGAAACATATAAACCCTCCCAAACCCATAGTAGCATCAGGATGCATGTCCCCGATATAGCTAATAGAGAAGAAAGAATAATCTAACATGAAAAGATAACTGCTTTAGATTATTACTGAAGGTCTAAAGGATTAACCAACAAAATCCAAGAAAACAGCCACATTAGGAATTTCTGGAGCCAAGCATCACACAATTGTGGCTGACAGTAGAGTGGCCCCAAAACATTATTGCATGTGACAATAGTGGCAAGAGAGGAAGTATTATCAGATGTAGGAAAAAGCTCAAACAAGAGTCTAAAAATTAAATTATCTCTTTTCAGTGACACAAATTCCATTTGAAAATAGGAAGCAACAAGCGCTATATTTATCAGATTAGACATAGTTGAGAAGGGGAAAAAGGGCTTCCAAAATTGAATGTCTATTTTTGTTTTTTGAATGGGGAGAATTTTCAAGGGAGGAAAGATATGCAGTTGAGAGTAATAAGAGCTAAAAGTCTGGACCTTGAACAGAGAAGTTGATACTGCACACTGAATCATCTTCAGCTTCAATTTCATGGCTACTAAGAATAGTTTTATGTATTATTAAGCACTTTAAGCTATGCTAAACACTATTCATGTCATCTGGTCTAGCTTTATTTGCTCATTCCCATTTTGCAGAAGAGGGCAGCTGACAAGGCCCCAGCAGGCAAGAATGTGTGACAGGACCCAAGAAACACTCTTCAGGCATGGTCTAAATATGACCTGCAGTTTACTGGTAAACACAATAAAGGAGGTTTTCCTCTGCTTGATTAATAAGGGAGACAGAAAGACAGACTGCGAAGAACATCCCTGTAAAATGGAAACCTCTTGTGGAAAACCTTCAAGGATCCTGGGAAAGAGGATCATGTGCCTCCCACATCTCCAACAAGAAATTTATTATCTTAGCACACACTATTTTTTATCTAGTTCACATTCATGTTTGATTTCATAATTCTTCACTCAGTCTAACCAAAGGCAGAGGATGAAAGGATCGATATAAAGAGGCAAAACATATCCATAAAATGAGATGTGTGAAATGGAACAACAGGGCAGAAACCATCAAGGCGTATGTACTTCATGCAGGAGAAAAACAGGAGAAGCATGTATTAGCTTAAGGTAGAAATAAGGAAGATGATTTAACCATAATAAACCAAGCATAATTGTAACTTTTTGAAAACAAAAGCATTAATTATGTACCAGAAGATATACATTTAAGAAAAAAGGGGGGGAGTGTGTGTGGGGTGGGGGCAGGAATATAAGCAAGAGAAACCAACCTTTGGTCCAAAGTGTGCTGATGGAAGCTAATACAATGGATTCTCCCCTACCTGACTGTCATAGACGGTGAGGTACCGGAAGTGATAGTCCTCTCCTTCTCCTGCCAGATGTCCTCACCATCAGAGCCATCAGCCTCTTCATCATCATCAAACTGCTGAATTCGTTCCTTGTAGCAGATGTCAAAAAGGTTGGCGTTAGGCTGCAGGGAAGTGGGGAGCAGAGACAGATCAGAACAATGGCCAAATTTAGAAGGATATCGTTATTGTCTTTGTTGCTGTTACAGGTTGTCCTCCACTTTAATGACCATCTATTAAATGACTACTTGAAGTTACGATGGTGCTGAACAAATGGCAGTTATGACCGGTCCTCAAAGTTACAGCCTTTGTAACGCATGCCCCCATGCCCCACCCCTCAAATCATTGAATCATTGCTGCCTATATCTGCCAACCTCAGCTGATGTTTGCCATCCTTTTCCTCCTGCTGCTGGAGAGGCCCTGCACAATGCAGATAGCCACCATCATCCCCTGTGGAGCTGCTGCCTGCGCTGCCACCTTGTCTCCTTAGCCCTGCTATCTTTTCCCCCAGCTGGGCCCACTGAGCAACCTTCTTCAGCAGATGAGACTCTATTGCCTCAGGAGCAGATGTGTCCTGAGATCATGCCTTCACACAGTGAATGGATGCTGGACCAGCAGTGGGAGGAGCAAGAGAGCACAGATCAGCTGAGGATGGCAGGTGTAGGACATTTGGTGGGAGTGCAAAGCGGCCCAAAAGGACAAAGATAAGAGGGAGACAGGCAGGTGAGGTGAGTTCAACAAGAGGTGAGTGCAACTGAGTAGTGCAGCCTCACTTGCCAAAGGGAACTGCCCAGAACCAGTTGAGGAGGAGACAATGGGATAGACTCAGCAAATTTGTGCAGGGCAGGAGAACTGTGAGGTCATAGTTGTCGCAAAATGCTTTTTTCAGGAGACAACTGGACTTTCTTGTTTTTTCTTTGAAGATATTTGCTTCTCATCCAAGAAGTTTCTTCACTTCTGACTGGATGGTGGGGAATGGAAGGATTTATATTTCTTGCAGACAGCTATCATTTGCAATCTTTTAGAGAGTTGTTGAAACCGCTTGGAGATTTATCTGTGTCCTCATGCTCACCTGAGTAATACAAATGGGTGTGGACAAGAAAGTCAAGCTGCCTCCTGAAAAAGCACCTTTGGGACAACCATGACCTGGATGACTGAGAATCTCCATAGACTATGAGGTCTTTGCCCAATGACTGCAATTGGGACTGTTGTTGCTAAGCAGTCACATGATACTTCACCTAACAACTACTTCATTTAGCAATGGAAATGCCAATCCAAATTAGGGTCCTTAGGGGAGGACAATCTGTATGTTTTCATCCTGCCTTTTTAAATTTAAAGACAAAGTGGCAAACATGTTTAATATTCATTCCTCCTGTTTTCCCCCTCAACAGACAACCTTGTGAGGTAGGTCAAGGAATTACACTTACACTGTCATCATCTGCATTCAGTGAGAAGGTGATGTTGGCTGTTTTGTCAAAGGGAGCACTGAAACAAACACAAAAAAAGGGAAAACTATGGTGAAGATCAGAAATCAAAATTACATTGTAAGATGGGAACAGCATAAGCCTAGTTTGGGAAAAAAGAATGGAAGAAGGGTTCATGTGCTGTGTTAAAATGGGAATTTATCTCCCTTCTTTTTCCTAAACTCTTTAATAAAATTCCCATTTCCAAAGTACTTTAGGGAGAGTTGAAAACATTCTACATAAATCAGTAGTTATCTCTGTAATGCAAAGGAAACAAGGTATCCTCTCCAAGCTCACTAAAACAATAAAGCTAATAGAGAAATGATAGTTTTTAGTTTAGTTTGTGATTTCATCTTAGCTACATTTCTGCTATGTGGATTCTTTTCGCTATTTAATAAATGTAACACTATTCCTAAAATCAGCATTCAACAGAGAATCTCCTTCCTAGGCAGGATTCTTAGTTCTCATATGCTTCACTGTCAACTTTTTTCAGAAAACTCCTTCTTTTTAATATATTATCTGTCTTCCTGCAACAATTTTAAACTGACAGCCCCTTTTCCATATGGGCCAGAGATTTATAGGTGTGCTTTAGTTTTTCATTTTTTATATGGAACTTTCAATGCTACGCAATATATTTCGAATTCTGTTTAACAACTGCCTTGCACTAGCTCAATTTTTATTCTTTCTTTTCAATGCGTATACATTAAAAACAGCATACTGTAATAGCTTTATTTTAGAATTGTGCACTGACTTGTGAAGGCTATTGCTGATATTAAGAAACATTTTAATAAAGTAAAGATGAAGTCTCATTTGAGTTGAGGAATGGATATGATCGACCAACTACCTTCTTCTGGAAACCCTTTTTTTACTTTGCAACCTAGTCTAAAATTCTGGAATTTCCTTGTGATCTCTCATTTAGCCAGGTCTGATCCTGCTTAGCTAATTGAGAGAAGCCAAGATTCGCTCAGTGTGGCCACCTATCATTGAAAGGGAAGCTGTTCAACAGATGCCACAGAACAGGGGTGGGCAATTGTGGCTCTTTTATGACTTGTGGACTTCAAATCCCAGAATCCCTGGGCAAGGCAATCTAAA
>JAEANM010008815.1:0-16748 GCA_017656035.1 Myanophis thanlyinensis
TGCCTTTCAGCTCATCTCAAGAGACTATCCAGGCAGAAATTAGCGACAACCCTGTGCCGTATATATGTTGGTTAATATATATATATATCATATTTTTTGGTATATAAGATGCACTTTTCTCCCTCCCCCCCAAAAAAGTGAGTGAAAATGTCTGTGCATTTTATACAGCAAATGTTGCTGAAGCCCCGCCCACCTGCTGGCCGGTTTTTGGGCTCCGCATGTCCTGTTTTCACGCCTTTTTCAGGCCTTTTGGGGGCACATTTTTTAGGCTTTTTGACCCACTTTTTGGGGCTTTTTGGCTTATTTTGGAGCTTTTTTCAACCTGTTTTTGAGGTGTTTTTTTTTTGCCCATTTTCACGGCTTTTTTCAGCCCATTTTTGGGGGGTTTTTTGAGGAAAGAAAGGGCCGAAAAAAGCCCTGAAAATGGGCCAAAAATCCTCACAAACAGTCCCAAAAGGCCTCAAAAACAGTCCCCAAAGCCTCAAAAACAGGCCCCCCAAAGGCCCGAAAATGGGGCACGCAGAGGCCAAAAACTTTTTTTTTGTTTCCTCTTCTAAATCTAGGTGCGTCTTATGCTCAAGTGCATCTTATATGCAGAAAAATACAGTATGTGAACGTGTTGAAGTTTTACAGAGGAAACAAATGCTTGTTTCAAATCTTCTCAACATTCACTCCGTCTCCCCATTTAAAATTCCCACAGCTTGGACCTGTGGAACACTGCTTGGGTGAACAAAATTGAATCCTCCTTTTGGTGAGGAAGGAAATTAGACTCTGCATTGTTCAGCTCCTTTTACATACAATAGGTATGAATTGCAAGTCTCCAGTGTAGAAAAATAATTCTGATTCTTTTTAGCTAAAGTTACAGAGATAAACAATCCATTGCTAGAATCAACAGTCATTTTCCCCCATTTTATGCATATCCAAAACCCTAATCAACCACTTCTTGATTGTTCGCATGGACATTGATTCCAATTTCATGCGCCTGGATGATCTTTGACCTCAACCAAAGTATTGTAGAGTAATAAATTCATACTTTTCATCATGATTGTCATCAACAGCATTCAAAAACCAATGTGGAACATTTTACCTTCGACTGTTATTAAGCTTCTACTCCTAGGTTCCAATATCATCATTGTAACAGTATGTTTATGAGAAAAATAAACATAGTTACAATATTTAAGCATGTTTTTCCCTCAGAACTTTTAGTTTTATAGAGATAATTGATCAAAGATGCCTGCTCATATTAAGGCTTTCAGAAAGTGTGCTGCTTCTGTTTTATGTACATTGAGAGCTTACGCATTGGAAGCAAATTCTTTGTGTCAAATCACACTAATCACACAAACAATTCCTATTCTGTTCCTATTCCTGTTCTGTTCTGTTCTGTTCCGTTCTATTCCGTTCTACTCTTTATTCATTATGCTTTTGATACCTTATTCTATAACATACTAGTACATCCCCAGTACATTGATGATGTTACCTAGTTTGGTAGCAAACAGATTGTTCGCTATGTGTCAAGTTTTGCCAGTGACTGTGGCACACTGCAAATGACTATAAATGCAGGCCAGTTGCCAAGCATCCTTAACTCCAGTCAGAACTTCAAAACTGGGTTGTACTATTTAAATCAGTTAGTCTCTTTTTGGATTGGATTGGATTGTAATAGCTTTTTTTGGGGGGGGGGTGGGGTGGCACTGTTGTAACATTGAATGGTAATAAATTGAGGACTACCTGCATATTTTATTTGAATGGACAGGATATATTTTGTGAGCACTGCAATTGTGTTTTCTTAACCTGTATTTAATGTACTGTCTGAATCTGGCCAATGTTCTTCATGGGCTTTTGTACCTCCCCTCTAGATGTCAATCATCCTGGGTATAATACTGAAAAACAATCTAGAGGCAAGCATGTTTGTGTGAATCCACTCGTGGCTGCATTTCAATTTATTGCTTTCAAGAACTCTTCAATTTTCATATATGTTAGGTTTATCCTGTTTTCAGAATTCCAAGTAATATCTCCTTCAAACTTAAAACTCCAAGGCAAATGCATTCCTCAAAGCATAATTTTATTCAAGACATCATATTGGCACATCTGGGGAAAACCCAAATCTGAATTCCCATGTTTTTCCCACCCAAATTAAAACTACAGTTTCTTCCCCTAGGTGTCACATGCAGCTTTCTTCTCCAATCCCATCGATGTGATCCAAAGAGTCACCCTCAAATACTCCCTCCACAGGTGTAGATGAAATGTCCTTGGTTCTCATGGGGGAAAAAATGTTATTTTGCTATTGCCCCAAGCAACTATCTGTACTCCCTCCCCCCTCCCATTCCTACATTTAGTGTGGCAGCCCCAAAAGGAAATGAAAGAGAAAAGAGATAAAATTAAAGTGAAGAAAAAAAATTCCAACAAACTCTTTTGGGGTTGACACGTGTTGCTTCATGCTATGCCTAAACAAATTAAAGGAATGAAAAAAGTAAGCTTAGCTTCATTTGTTTGTTTGTTTGTTTGTTTGACAAAGTAATTATTTTTTTGCTTGCAAATGTCAGACTGTGCTGTTCATTGGTTCCCTCGATATGTCAGACAGTATTCCTCTTATTTATACAACTTGAGTCTGTTACATCCAAAATCCTTTTATCTTCTTCAGATAGCTGTTACATATTTGGTTTTGCTGCAGTTTTGAGGATTCTAAATTGATGGGAGAAGGTACATGTGAAAATATATGAACATAAATATTTTCTATTGCAGTGAAGAACACTATTGAATATGGCCTCAATTCCTACAGTTAGTGTGTAGGTATCTTTTTCCTAACTAGGGTAATGCCAAAGTGACAAAATGTAGATCATGACATCATTGCCCTATTCCAAGCCAATTGCATAATCATACACACAGATAAGGCTTAAAACAAGCAGGCAGAGTGTTTGTGAAATCAATGTATGCTTCACTAAAGTCCTAATCACACTTGAGCTGGCCTGCAAACAAACTCCAAAGAGCAAGAGTTCAAAACAACAGAAGTAGCTAGATCATGTACTGTCAGCCCCACTGGGTAGACCTGACCAAGAATCAACTTCACAGACAAACTAATATTGCTTTGGTTATGTATTATCAATTTATTTTTGACTCATAGCAACCTGTAAAACACAAGCTAACAGATCCAAACATATAACATTCAAGCTAACTGGTTTAGTATATTCTGCCTATAATACATGAGTGTCCCCAGATACTTGCCTTCCTTATGGGGAGGGACATTCCTTGATCTCCTGCAGCTATGCAATGATTCAAGGCTAATTCCCTGCTTGAGACCTCTTCCCTGCCTGGTTACATTTTTTCCAACACCACCATATAGATTTTCTCTATGATGCTTTACTCCTAATCTGATTTTTCAGCTCTTTCAACAGTGCACTAATCTCCACTGTTCCTAAATCTGTTCACCTTGCAGCTGGTCATTCTCTCTCTCTCCCTCCCCCCCCCCCTCTCTCTCTGCTTCTATCTTCCCTGCATTAGGGCCTTTTATTGAAAATATTTGTAGTAGCCAAATCTTGCCAGTTGGAATATGTGGTGCCTTCTATTCTTCTTATACCCAGGTGAGTTAGGGAGGTTTCTGTGTGAATTGCTTATACATACAGTGGTACCGGTTGGCATTCTACTGCTTTGAAGCTCATCAAATTTGATACTCAACACATTTTGATGCAGAAATGTCATCCTGGTACTTATTGTTTATTTGATACTCAATGCACAAGCTATAAGTTATTGATGCTGGCTGCTTTGTAACTCACTACCTTATTCCTTATGGGAAAAATGTGTTTGGTACTCATTGTTTTTGGTACTCATGCCTCCAGGAACCAATTAACAATGAATATCAAGGTAGCACTGTGTTTTCTAATTGTGCTAAACTTAAACCATGTTTTTCTTCTTGTTGGTTTAGTAATGGAACTTACTCCTCTGAGTCAAGAATGGTTGCAATTTGGAGCGTATATTATGGGATAGATGGATGGTTAGATGGATAGATGGGTGGATGGAAAGATTCATTGTTTAGCATTAAATCATTTTCCTTATTTCTTTAGAGGTTTGTATTCTTTAGTAATCTAGGAGCCAGGTTTGCTAAAAATTCAGACACCAAATTGAAGTAAGGAGTCTCAGAATTTTAGCAAACAAGTTATTGGAAACACATTTCTGTTCTGAGCTACATCAATTTGTATACATCGTTAGCACACTCATTACCTTTCACTTGGTGGAAAGTATGAACAGAATTGGGAAGACTCTGAATAAACTCACTAAACTACTTCTTGACATTTAAAGTTTGACAACCAGAACAGAAATCAAGTTGAAAGGTGAAGTCAGATAAGCTGTTAGGTGTCTTGTACGAATTCTTCACTTTTCTCTGGAGAGGATTTTTAGCAGCCATAGTAAAGCAGAAGTAGAAGGTCATTGAGATAAATGAAATATGCCTGGGTCATTCCAGATTGCTAAGTGATGCTGACATTTTTGCATTCTGAGCTCTTAAGATCACAAGGCAGTGATTGGAGAAGGCTGATTGCACAGAAATACTATGCAGGAGTTGGTCAAAAGACCAAAGAGAGTAACTTTTCAGTTGTGTTTAATAAGGGCTAACTGTAGCTCCCTTTCGAAGTAATGTTTAAAGAAGGTATGCTAAAAAAACAAAAAGCAAACAAACAATGGCTGCCCTTGTGTTAGGAAAATATATTCAACATCCAGATTTGTAGTATTTTTCTGGATAATCTTAATGCCACTGCTTTCATCCACTGTCTAATCTTTACCTAACAAATAGAAAAAACACCAGTCCTGTTTTATGTGTGACATTCTAAAAATCAGTGCAGAATTTCAATCAAATGATTTTTCAGACCTCTTTATCAATTTTTGTATTTTTGAAGACATTTTTCCTCCAACTTGCACAGTTGGTGAGAGTTTGTGCTTGCACTGCCATACTATATTCATTTGGGGCAGTGGTGAAATTCAATTTTTTTTTACTACTGGTTCTGTGGGCATGGCCACAGTTAATCACCAAGCACAGAATTAAACTTCACCAAAGTTACAATGTAATAAGGGGAGAGGCAGTTTCTGTGAGAAAGGCAATAAAGATTAGGCTAGAAACAACTGCCTTATTTACAGGATTAACCCTGTAAAATTAATCTTTACAGGTTTAACCCTGCAAAGTGAGAAAAAAACAAAAGGAGGTTTCTTCTAATAACTGGTTCTATAAAACCGGTGCCAACCAGCTGAATTTCACCTCTGATTTAGGGTATTTTTTTTAAAAAAAACCACACATTATGAGTTGCAAAACACATCACAACTTTCTGAAAAGAATGGATTTCACGACGTGTATTTTTAATTGTCCTGAAAATTCAGAGATGCAAATTATCTCATTAACAACATTGGGTTGAAAGGGAAATCATCTCTGTTGTGAAATAAAATGGATAGTTATATCCATGTAGTCATCAGGAATCAAATTCAACTTGAAGTCTTCTTTTCCATTTAAACTTGTCAGCCCTTTGGCAAAAATCAGACACTCCAAGGACTACTGAACTCTGCTTTATTGTAGTAGACTATAATAACATAAATTTGGAAGAGTGACATTTTCCCTCTGCCCCACTCTTATATGACAGAGAACCAGTGGTATTATTTGGAGTCTCTTGCTTATGCTTACCACTTTCTCAGGGCTGAGATTTTGTTTCCTGTCTCTTTTATCTTTTAATGGCTTTTCCATTCCTTTGCTACAGTATCTCTGCCTTCCTCCATTATGTGTGACAAAGATTACAAAAAGCCTCAGATGTAAGTTTCTGTTATGGGGCAAACTTTCATTTTTGCCGTGGTGGCACAGTGGTTAGAATGCAGTACTGCAGGCTAATTCTGCTGACTGCCGATTGCCAGCAATTCAGCAGTTCGAATCTTACTGAAGTTCAAGGTTGACTCAGCCTTCCATCCATCTGAGGTCAGTGAAATGAGGAGTCAGATTGTTGGGTGCAATATGCTGACTCTGTAAACCACATAGAGATATATGGTTTACAGCACTGTGAAGCGGTATATAAGTATACTTGCTACTGCTATTATTGAAAACTTACTGATGTAGAAAAGTGTTTCTTTTCAATTCTGTACTATTATGTGGCCTTACAAGTTTACATAACTCTGGGTGGATTTGAATTTGGGTCTTCTTCAACTCTTCATAATACTGGTTTTCCAGGTCTTTTTTATGGTCTTCTAAGCATCTGACCATATTGACTTATTTGAGGTAACAAAGAATAGATCAGAGTTTGACTGTTTTTATTGAAGAAATGGTGAACACATCTTTGCAATATGGAATGGAATGACATTTAAACTTGGGTTCTCTTTATAGAGAGATATGCAGCTAAGGACCATTATCATATCCCATTATCTTTAACAATTGCAAATAGATCCTTAGACCTGGGACATGGCATAGAGATACCACAGGCAGTTGGCAGTTCAAACCACCCTTTTATTAGTCCAAATTTCCCCAAATGCTCCTACGTTTCTGGCAAGTCCCAGAGCAAAGTGATGACAAACACCTACAAACACCTCAAGCAGTATCTGGATGCAAATAGTCCAGCCCAAAGCTATGAGTACCACAACTGCACTGCAGTAAATCCAGCAGGGCAAATCAGGGAGTTCAGGAACTAAAGGATCCAGGTAATTAGTCCAGAAAATCTGAAAGAATGTAAGGCATCCAGGCAGTGGTGGAATTCAATTTTTTTTACTACCGGTTCTGTGGGCATGGCTTGGTGGGTGTAGCTGGGGGGTCATGTGACTGGATGGGCAGTTTCTGTGAGCAGGGCAATAAAGATTAGGCTAGAAACAATACCAGAATGTTTTTTTCCTGCCTTCCCATCAGGATTAACCCTGTAAAGTAGGAAAAAACAAAAGGAGATTTCTTCTAACAACTGTTTCTCCGAACTGCTTAGAAAATTTACTACTGGTTCTAGCAAACCTGCTAGAACCTGCTGAATTTCACCTCTTCATCCAGGGAAATTCAAACATTGACACGCACACTCCAGGAATTCAGCATCTGTTCCCTACAAATGCTCCTCCCAACAGCATCTCTTTAAGTCTCAGTCCCCAGGTGTGCCTTGTGAAGTGGGGCGGGACTCTTTCCTCCCATGTAGCCAGCTCAGTCTATGCTTAAGTCTATAAAGGCAATATAAGTGGCACCTTTAGGCAAATTGTAATATTTCTCAGTGAGATGGTGTTCTTTAATGCATTGGTCCATGGTAAAGTTACCAGACCTAAAATAAGTTCTCAAAGGACATCCGATTCAAGTGCTCATAATTAAATGTGGCATATAATTTTCTGGAAATGGGTAAAAGCCAGTCATTAGGGATACCCAAGGAATTATTTATAGTTATGAAAAGAAAGGCTAGCACAGCAGCCCACCATGCACCATGCCTGTTTGTCTAATAAAAGATTCATTGTTGAACTGCAGGTCAGCCTGAGGGTATTCTGAGAGAAGTTCATCAAGAAGCTGAATCCAGATAATTCTATTAACTTTTATCCTGTCATAAATACACCTTTTAGAGGACAAAATATGTAGGCAAAGTAATTTTTGTGCAGATGTTTTTGCAGAGACCCTGATGTTTCAAATTTTGGATTTAGGTTTTATTTTAGGACAGAATTAGCCATCATCAACCTGACCAATGGTGCTCTGTTGGAGAAAGTCAGATGGTTTGGCCATCCTTGATATCCTAGTGGCTTTATATATTACACCGGGGTCTGCAACCCCTGAGGTGTGGGATTGGCCCCAGTCAGTGGCCCTCAGGAACCATGTTACACAAGCAAGCAAAACCACATCCACACACATGCTGGATATAGGAAACACATGAAATCACACACCCAGATCCATGGAAAAACCATTTACCCCAGAACTGATGCCCCCAAAGTTGTGGGCTACTGTATTACTATATTACTATACAATGCAGCAGTATTTTCCTGGACTATAACAATAGCAAGAACACTTAGGCTTATATACTGCTTTACAGTGTTTTATAACACACTCTTAAGTGGTTTACAGAATCAATGTTTTGTCCCATACAATCTGGGTTCTCATTTTACCGACCTCTGAAGGATGGAAAGCTGAGTCAACCTTGAGCTGGTGAGAAAAACCAAATAAAAAAGCTCAGCAAAACCACAGAACTATCATTGCATACTAATAATTACCATGCTAGAGCCCCCATCTGAAACAGAAGAAGCTATTCATGTTCTGAACCAATGTTTAGGGCTAATGATATAGGGCCGTGATGGTGAACCTATGGCACAGGTGCCAGAGGTGGCACGCAGAGCCATTTTGCTGGGCACACAAGCTGTCGGCCAACTTATCTCCAGCTGAGCATACACATGCAATTGCACATACATGCATGCATGATTGCAGAGACCTATCTGGTCTTCAGGCATTCCCTGTGCATGCACACGATTGCAACAGGAAATCCAGCTTGTCTTTGGAGCTCTCCTGCGCATGCACATGCGATGGCTCATGTGTGCATGAGTGCCTGTGCACAGCACATGTGCATTGCATATGCAAAAGCTGCATGCATGTGCAGATTGTGCGGTTGCAATATGCAGCGCACATGGAGGAGCCGCACGCAAGTGTGGATGGCACGTGCATAGCATGTACTTTTCGGCACTCGGTAAGTAAAAAGTTCGCCATCACTGATATGGGATGGGGACGATGACCAATACACTGACATTAAATTCACAGGATGGGGACTTTGTTCATGGTTGAGTCTTAGGTATAAATACTGAGGAGTTGGTCTGAAGTACCTGAGGCTTCCTACAGTTTGAGGAAAGCTATCACTGGCAATGGCAGCCCCCTGAATCCAGGACAGCTTGATATCAGCTTTGTTTGACAGACAAAACTATTTCCTTTCCTGTAGAAAGTCAGCTTAGTTACCGTGATTCAGGTGCTGCTAACCTCATGTTTACAGCTTCTTCTGCAGTGGTCAGATTTCAGAATAAAGTACTTGGCTTTCATACAGACACTTCTGAAAAAAAAAATGTGCTAGCTGGAATTCGCAAGCAAGTTGAGATTTTTGCTCTAACTAACTTTGGAATAATGGCATCAAATAAGCCACTCTGTCATTTTAGGCTAACATTGATCGCTATTGTCACCTGGAGAGAGAAGAACTACATAAAGAACTACATAGCAACAGGTTGGGTTTACTGTCATGGAAACCTTCTAAGAGATTGGCACATTGAATATGGAATATATTCCCCCCAGGGGTGGAATCCAACTGGTTTTGCTACCGGTTCGGTGTGCATGCATGGACACTAGCTGCATTGCCCTGTGGCTTCTAAACTACTTATTTTTGCTTCCAAGAGGCAGCTGGAGGTGATTTTTGCTTACCAGAGGTGATTGGGAAGGCTGTAGAGGCATGCAGAACAGCTTCAGATGACTAAAAAAGAAAAAAAACTGAAAGCGATATAGGAGAAGAAAGAGCAGAAGCAGGTGGGAGGGCCCAAATGTCATCAGGGAGGGGTGGGTGGGGCCAAACACCATAGTCGCTACTGGATCGGTAGAACCGGTATGACCAGGCTGCATTTCACCACTGATTCAAAAGCAAGATGGCGCCGGTGAGGCAGGCTGCCGTCGTGACTGTTCCGACCCTCTTTATTTTGTTTTTAGTCTTTTTTATCATAATTTAATTTAATTTAAGTAACAATTTAACCTTAAGCATAATATAAGTAACTTAAGTAATTTTAAGCAATCCTGAGCAACCGTAAGTAACAAGAGACTAGGCTCTCGGGGTCCAGGAGAAGAACAGGGAAGACTCGAGAAGATGGCGCCAAGACAACAGGCTCAGGAGGCCGCCAGGCTCTGCTGGGGCAGATCAGGATGGCGATGCTGAGGTGGAGGCCTTTGGAGGCTGTAGAGGCAGGGAGGCAAAGGCTCGGGAGATCACCAGGATCCACTGGGGCAGATCAGGATGCCGAGGTGGAGGCCTTCAGGGTCTGCTGAGGCACAGAGGCAAGGGCTTTGAGAGATGGCCGAGACATCGAGGCGGAGGCTACGAGGGACCGCCGAGGACACTCGTGTGACCGGGGATACAGTCTCAGATGACTGCCAAAACCCACCGAAGGCAGCAGCGCCAGGAGCAGCCAAAACAGCCTCAAGATACAGCCCCAAGATACAGCCCCAAGAAACAGTGAGGACCATCGAGAGTAGCCATGGGGATGAACACTGCAGTCATGACAACAGACATTCTGTTGCCCTTGCTCTCTTAATTTTTATTTTTACGGTCTGGAGTGGCTGCAGAAGCATTTCACTGCATGTTGTACTTTGTATAATTATGCATGTGACAAATAAAATTTGAATTGAATTGAATTGAATTCCCCCAATCTTGACATTCATAAGGCTCCTATAATTGCTAGTATTTCCCTATTGAAGTCCTACATCTTCACCCAGACCATCTATGACTGTTCTGTGAACGATTCCTTCTTTCTCTCATTAAGTTACAACAGCTCTGGAAAAAGTGACTTGTGACCATTTTTCACACAACCCCATGGTCACGTGATCAAAATTCAGTTGCTTGGCAATTGGATCATATTTATAAAGTTTTTGTTGTCCTGGGGTCATGTGATCTCCTTTTGTCACCTAACTAGCAAAGTCAATGGGGAAGCCAAATCCACTTAACCATGTTATTAACTTCATAACTGCTGTGATTCACTTAACAACTGTATCAAGAAAGATCATAAAATGGGGCAAAGTTCACTTAACAATGGAAATTTTGGGCTCAGTTGTAGTCATAAGTCAAATACCTATATTTGCAATAATGAGAAGGAGTATACAAGGGCAGTAAATATATAAATTCCCCTTTTAATGGCTTTAGTTCAGCAAGACATATACTACTATTATGAGTGAATAAGGAAGGTCCATATTTTACAATCTAGCATAATCTAATAAGATTTTATGGAAAGAAAGCAAAATTTTAGCAACTGTGATGCAGTTTCTCTTCTGTATTGTACAAGAAAGGTATATAAAGCTATGCAAGGTATATATTATAAAGACAAATGTACAATGCCTGCTGAATAGTTAATGGCTAGAAAGGTTTATTTTGACAAAGCTTTAACTAGGTATCTATATAATATAATTAGTGAGGAATGGATTTCCTCTTGATGAAAAACTAATGCACATTAGCAGTTTTCATGTCGAGTTTAGCATATTTTATAACTTTTTGCTTGTCTTCTTTAAAGAGATGTGCTTGCTTACTAAGCACTGTGCAAGGGAAAGTTTATGTGGCTTTATGTTATCTTTACAGTGGTCTTTGTGTTGAGTACATCATCCTGTTCCCTAGAAGTGCAATTTTTTTTGAGAAGGATGAAAGGGGGGAAGAGTTATGACATTCCATCTTCCCTTCCACTGCACTATTGCATTTATTTTTTAAATTTATTTCTGAGCACATTGTAAGTGAGTCAATGGTGTTTGTGGAAAAGGACTTTTTTGTAAAAAAATATTTTAAGGCAACTTTATATATTTTGATTAATTACGATTGAATACTTCACATTTCTGGAGATGTAAGGAGAACAGTCAAGGTTTAGAACCTTTTGAATGAGAGAAAACCAGAGACTTCATTTTATTTATTTATATACATTTACAGATCCTTACAGAAAGAATGATTTTGGCTAATTTGCTATTCTGTTCCCATGCTAATTTTACTTGAATATGATGGTATTATGTATTTAGTAGTGTTTTGACCCTTGGTGATTCTATGGGCCTGGTCTCTCTACATCAGGGGTGTCAAGCTCAAGGCCCACAGGAAGGATCCGGCCCACAGGGTGCTTAAATCCAGCCTGTGGGACTGGCCTGGGAATATCAAAGGACCAGCCCGCAGTGCCTCTGTGCCCAAAAATGGACAAAAAGGCAAAAACAGGCCCAAAAAATGGGCTGAAAGGCCAAAAATGGGCTTGTGTTGGCCCATTTTTGGCCTCCATGTCCCCCAGCAGCACTCTGCCAGCCGAACATGGGCCACATGGCTCCTTGGGAGGCCTGTTTTTGGCTGGCGGAGTGCTGCAGGAGGCCATGGAGTGCAAAAATGAGGTGAGGGGGGCTGCACATGGGCTCCCCTGCCCAATTTTGGCTGGTAATGTGCTACAGGAAGTGTCTGTCCTGTCTTCCCCATCCCCCAGTTCCTGCCACCACACCCCCTTGCTGGCCCGCGGAGGAGAACTAAAATGCTGATCCAACCCTCGAACAAATCCAGTTTGAGACCCCTACTCTACATCTTCCGATCTTGCACTAAATTTGAATATACACCCTATTAATTTGTTGACACCTAATAGCATTAAGTAACATATACTAGGTCAGTGTTTTTCGAACCTGGAAACTTTAAGATATGTGGACTTCCACTCCCAGAATTCCCCAGCCAAAAATTGCCAAGTTTGAAAAACACTTTATTAGTTCTTATGGCTGGGCACATTTCTTCTGCCTATAAAATTCTGGTTGCTCTTTTAGTCCCTGACAGGACTGTAAAAACCCCTCTGTAAAGGAGAGCCCAGCTCTTTCAAGTAAAGTAAGTATGACTAGAAAATTCTTAGACCTTAATCTTTGTCTTCCATAAAATAAGGTGAACTATGGCTTATGTTCCTTGGCTGATTCCATAGAATACCCTTCCTTGTTCTGTGCTGAAATATAAAACCTGTACATACAAGCACACATAATTTTGGTGACATTTTCACCTTGCCTAAACTGGGATGGTTGATCACTCCCGGTTGTCTTCTACTAATGGCTTTCATTATAGGTAGGCCGTCTATCTATCTTGAACTATGAGCCAGAAAGGTTGACTGATAATCATGCAACTTGATAGAAAAACAATGCAGCCATAAAATGTAGGAGTAAAGAACATTTATGCTCATGTTTCAAACTATGTGGGACCCCTTTCACATCCTGTACTCATCAACCTGGAATAGCAGATTGGAATGTAGCAACCTGCTGAGTATGAGACTTGTAGGAGCCAATCTGGATTGGTCATTGGTACCAGATGTTTAGCCTTCAGAGTTTTTGGACTCGTGCTGCAGCCCATTCTCAGGGAATTTTTCTCTCACCAGACATTCTGGTGAATATGTTGTTTTATTATTATAACTTTTGAAATATGATGTATTTTAGATGAAGCTGAGGTAGGGAGGAGGGGTTAAAAATAGAAATAGCTTTTTTAGTCTTTGTAGATACAGAATGCCTGCGTAAAATAATTCTATTCCTACTTTGTGAACTGATGCTATTACGTGCCATTGTGGTAACCATTGTGTATATAACTATATGAAAGTCTGCTTTGCAGTGGCAGGGATAGAATGTCCTCTGGTAGACATTACTTTTAATCAGATTCTGTAGGGACACATAGATATGGGGATTAAAACAAGCCAAGGTTAGGAAAAAGGGTGTGAGATGAAACTGAGCCCCTGAAATGAAAAAGTGCAGATGACAGTAGCTTCTCACTTTGCAGAACAAGTGGCTCTCAGTCCATTATGAGGTCAGGAGAGGATAAATTATTGGAACCATTAGACATTTAAATGGTTTGAATCCTAGTTTGCGGTAGCTACCTTTCCTTTCCTCATCATTAAAGGCCTCCCTATGTCTGCAGTAAACATACACTATCAGAGTTGTGTCCTTCAATCTCTGACAAGTGAAGCCTGACCCTGTGGTTATGACCCATGATTTGTTTATTTTAGACATTACTTACCATGCAATGTATTTCAATGTGGTATTCAGCATTTGAAGAAGAATAAAATACAATGCAAAAAAAAGAGAAGAAGATAAAATGCAGTCTGTCCAGTAATGTACTTTTGGCCCTGAGTAATGCAGTAGTATCTTTATATGATTTCAAATGCTGAGATGGATAGAAATGCTTGTCAATTATCGGTGTCCTTGGGATATGCTTTATTGGAGGACTATTCTACAAAGCATTAAGAGAGCAAATGTGCAACATCAAGGGATGCACTATGACTGAAAAAGTTTCTTTCATTCATTCAAATGAAATGAATCTCTAAGATTAAGCATCTTTAATGTCAGCCACATATGGAGTACATCAGACGGAGTTTGATTCATTCAGCCCGGATGTTATTAGTGCATCAATATCCATTATTTATTCCGTTTCTTTTTTCATTTTTCTACTTGGTTGGTATTGTCTTTATTGTGCCTATTGTGAAGTTTGCACCATGGATACCCTAAGTGGCTTTTTATATACTTTGACAGCTGCTGAGAATCGTTAGGATTGTCACTGGAGAGAAATGTGTTTAATGGACAAAATGAAGTATCTATAATGTGCTTCAGTTTTCCAAATATGGTCACAGTTGATGTGGTAAGTGGTATGATGTACCATTACAGTACAGTGTACAGAATGTCCTCTAATAGATATACAGTACCTTTATACAGGTATATAGTACATTATACCTGTACAATATATAATATACTGTATATTATACAGTATATAGTATATTATACCTGTATACTTCTAAAGATATACAGTACCTTTCTACCAAGTTGGTAAAAAGTAGTTCTATATGCTATCATCACTTGAGTTTCCCTAATCATACTAAACTCAAGGTTATTGTTAAATTCAGTTTAGTTTGTCCATTACCTGTACAGTTTTGGGAAAGGTGAAGCTGCTTTAAGATACTGGACATTGATGCTATAGTTTGTATTTCTGAATACTCCAAAACCTGGTTTTTTGTTTTTTGTTTTTTTGAGACTGAAACTGCCATCCATGATATAGAGAGTGCTGGGACTCAGCCAGCATATGCTTTGAAATAATACTATTAAAAATCCCAAAACAACTGGAGCACCACTTGAAGCATTACCAAAATCACTACCGTCAATTGCAAAAGGCAACTTTACTTGGAACAGCTTACATTCTGCAATGAAATCATTACTACCATCAAATAACAACATCTTCCTATCCCAGGACTTTAGAAAAAAGTTGGTAGGTTTGGCTAAAACTACCAAATCGAGTTTAAACATCTGGCTGGCTGTGCAACCAAACATAATCAGAGTTAAAGCAAAAGAGAATTGAGCAGGCATTTATGTTATTATTTTTACTGCACCCCTTTTAAGCCATCCATCCTATAGGAAATGGGTCTAAATATTCTATTTCCTTCTTTTGAATGTTGAAGTTCACTTGTTCTTTTGAAATATGTACAGTAGAACTTTCTACAACCTGAAGTAAGCAATTTGCTGTGTCCCGTGCTCTATAGTCCTACATGACAATTTTAAACATGTAAATTTGACTTAAATTGGGACATTAGCTCTCAAATTATGAATATTTAACCCTAGCAATTTTAGTGATATTACATTTGCTGACTTTCTTTTTAAAGAACCAACGTTTCTAATATATCTTCACCCCCATTTCTAATGGTCCAAAGATACCATTAAATGTTAAATAGAAAAAAAGTGTGAGGGGGGGAAAGATAATACCTCCCCCAAAAGCAATTAATTAAAATAAGGAATCACTCCAACTTAAACAGAATACATTTTGCGAGGCTACCGAAATATTTTAGACATTACTAATTCAGTTTTCTTTATCTGAAGATACAAATGTCTATTAAGCAGTTGGTTGATTTGGATTTCAAAATCTTTCAAAATCACTTCTGTGTTTGCTTAACTATGGTTTTTCCTGACATTTCAATTAAAAATGTAATTCAGAAGTAAACCAGGAACCACAGTGGCACAGTGGTTAAAACACAGCAATGAAGGCTGACTCTGCCTACTGCCAGGAGTTCGATTCTGACTGGCTCAAGGTTTGGCTCAGCCTTACATCTTTCCAAGGTCGGTAAAATGAGGAGCCAGATTGTTAGGGACAATATGCTCAGTCTGTAAACCACTCAGACAGAAAAAAAACACTTGGGGAGGTATATAAAGTAAAACACTTGGGGAGGTATATAAATCCAATGTTATTGCTATTTAGAATTCTAAAATTTAGAATTTCAATTGCAATTCTAGAATGCCTTCTCTGTCTCTGATTGATCTGGAGAGGAACATCAGTTGATTATTTCCTACATTTATTTCATTTATTTACTTTCTTTTTATGACCCTGTAGTCCGTGATGGCAAACCTATGGCACGGGTGCCACAGGTGGCACACAGAGCCATCTTGCTGGGCACACAAACTGTTGGTCAACTTACCTCCAGCTGAGCATGCACATGCAATTGCACATGCTCACATGTGTGATTGCAGAGACTCAACTGGTCTTCAGGCATCCGCTGTGCACGCGTGTGATTGCAGCAGGAAATCCAGCTGGTTTTTGGAGCTCTCCTGCGCATGCACACACAATTGCACATGTATGTTTGAGTGTCTGCATGCAGCACATGTGCATTGCATGTGCAAAAACTGCATGCATACTCATATGGTGCAGTTGCACATGCAGCGCACGTGGAGGAGTCGCATGCAAGTGCGGATGGCACGCACAAAGCATGTACTTTTTTGGCACTTGGTAAG
Organism: Myanophis thanlyinensis; assembly: GCA_017656035.1. NCBI lineage: Eukaryota > Metazoa > Chordata > Lepidosauria > Squamata > Homalopsidae > Myanophis > Myanophis thanlyinensis. The sequence goes on from JAEANM010008815.1 coordinate 16,436, forward strand.
TAAAAGGTTCGCCACCACTGCTGTAGTCCCTTAATTCACAATAGAGCCAAGGTGACTGGATGGAGCTGAGCTTTTACTGGCTGGATGCCCTTTCTGATGGCTATGTGGAGTTCACAATGGATATTTTTTTCTTTGAGCCCTAAGAAATAAATATCTGCTGCTACGTAGTGTTTTATTTTGAGAAATAACTGCAATCGCAAGGTTGCTTTAGTGAAATCAGCTCTTTTTATTTACAAGATCAGTCAGAACAAGAACGAATAACAGCCGTAACAAAACCTCTATTTATACTATATACAAGTGTGTGGAGTAACCA
>JAEANM010008816.1:3810-16747 GCA_017656035.1 Myanophis thanlyinensis
CATTGAATGACTGCTGAAGAAGAGAAGGAAAGAGGGGCAAACAAAGGATGGGTATCGGACGTCCAGCAGGTCAGGAAGGCCCAGGGCCAGCCAGCAGCCGCTGCTCCAGGGGGAGGCCAACTTCTACCCTCCAGCATGCAGACCTCCCTGCTTCTGCCCAAGACAGGAGGACGAGGATGAGGTGGGGCCGGCACTCTGAGGTGGGGGGTCGGGGGACAGGCCGGATCCTCAGCTGGGGGAGCAGAATGAATGGAAGGGGGGGGGCAGAAATAAAACCAGTCTGCTAGAGAGGCAGCATGGATTTCAAAAGAAATAAGGCTATTCCACCCCCCTCGGGAGTGGCTGGGCAAGGTTGCTGGCATCAAGGAGCCCAGGGAGATCTGCCAGTCTTGGCTGCAACTCTCTTGGGGGGTCCCAGCGAATGAACGTCCGTGTTAGACCCCCTCCCAATGCTCTGGATGGGCACTGGGTGGGGGGGGGCAGGCAAGCAGAATATACCAACCAGCTATACTGGACCCTTCCCCTGGTTTATGCCCACAGCCATAAACTATGGGTGGGTGGGAGGAGAAGGGCTGGAAACACTAAGCAGGAATGCTTCTGAAAGCTTCCGGGCCCCAGGAAATCAGGCAAAGAATGACTGGTTACCTTCACCAACATGCTGGACTTGTTCAGTTAAAATATGCCCAGCTGGTTAACCTTGACCTTCCATGGGGGGGGGGGTTGTAGCTCTAAAGTGATAAGTTTAATGAATTGTAAAAACCCATGAACGGGTGAATTCGGTATCCAGGGTGAGCCTGAGCCCTCCCTCCCAAAGGGTTATGCTTTATACAGCTCCCGTATAAAGGCAGGAAGGAGAGGGGGAGGGGAGCACTTCCCCCCTTCCAGGTCCAGGAGGGTTTGCGTAAATGACACCCCCGTGCCAATTTTGGCAACTTTTCATGACCCCCCTCACAGAATAAGGGACAGCATGAAATGAAAAGTCCCGCCACTGTTCTGCCTCCCCCACTTGCAGAAATGAACTGGACCAAAAGGCTCCCCTGCTGCATGGAGAACGATTAGAAATTGGCTCCGATACAGAAACAAAATGAATTAAAATAGGCCAAGAAGACTTTGCCTGCAGACTTGGGAAAGCCGTCAGCCAGGAGGCTTCCAGGCTGCCCCCCTCCTTCCTTCCTTGGGCAGGAGAGCTTGCTGGTCTTGGGCAGGTGGGTTAAAAGCGCCGCCAGGACAGGGCAGGAAAGGCAACAGGAAGGAAAGGCCGGAGCTGACCAGCATGTTACTTAGCAGAAGTGGACACTGACCAAGCAAAGAAGCAAGCCTGATTAGTACCAAGCTGTGGCCGGGGTGAGCCCCAAACGGAGCATTTATAGCACACACTCTAGAAGAGGGAACTCCCCACCACCACCAAGCGATCAATCAGTTTTGCACCATGTTTCCCTTTGTCTGCTGTGCCCGGTTAGTTTTCCCAAATATCGGTCCATCATGCATTCCTGATCAAAGCGGGCAAGGGAAGTAAGCGGCCATTGACAATGGCAAGCATGCTCAGCGTTTCCAGCAAGATGGCAGGCGAGGCCAACAGGCAGCCATGCTCCCCACGGGGAAGCCACATCAAGGCGAGGCGTGCAGGGCGGGCAGGTGGGCAGTTGTCTCTCAATGGCAAGCGTACTTGAGGGTCTCCTCTGGTTCTCATGCATGGATGGGTCTGGTGCAGGGTTAAGGTATGAGAGCCATGGGCAGAGAGGCTGTGAGGCTGCAGGGCAACTGGGCAGCGGTTCATGCTTCCCTAAAAGAAACGTAACTCCGGACTCCAAGGGGTTCCATGAACAACCGGCTTGCCAAACGGAGGGTTGCCTCAGGATGTTCTGCTCCTTCTAGCCATGGAGAAGGGCAAGATGTTGGGGGGGGGGGAAGGGGGAGATTAGTGCAGCATAACTGATGCACCCCGCCTTTCTTGAGATGGGTAGCTACAGAAATCAAATCAATCAATCAATAAAAATACAGTCTTGCAATTATCCCCCCAACCTATTGGACCACTGCTTGGCCAAGCCCCCAGGATTTCCCCAGGTGTGGGTGCTTGTGCAAGTAATTGCCGGGTGCTGCTGCTGGGTGTATGTGTGTGTGTGTACTGTATTAGCAAGCCAGACAGCTCTGCTAGCACCCCAATACCCAGGGCTGATGCCTCTAAAGGGCCTGCAGCTGCAGCCACATGCAGCTCCTCGGTGTCCTCACACTCCACTTCCAGCGTTTCTTTTTTCACTCCGAGTCTTCAGTGCAAAAATGAGGGAGGGAGGGAGGGAGGGAGGGGCTTCTCCTTCTTCTTCTCCTCCTCCTCCTTCTCCTTCCCCTTCCCTCTGGCCGGAGCATCACAGATCAGCCAAGCCATGTTCACCACCAGGGGTGACCACGAGGGCCAGGCCAGCACATTCCTTCTTCCCAAGAGGCTGAACCAAGCCAAGCCCGAAGGGCTCAGGGATCCCTGCAGCTCAGCCTCAGCTTCACCGCTGACTGGCTGAGCCAGCTACCCATTAACTTTGCCTTCCCCAAGCCTCAGGGAGTATCAGGACATAAACCCGGAGCCAATGCCGGCAGCATTCCCAGGCTGGAAAAAGGGCACAAAAAGGAGAATGGGGGGACTTGAACCCTGGGGGCTGACCTACAGGCACAGAAACAGAGGCCTAGATTTCTAGATTATACAGAACCTAGATACGATGTCCAAGATGCCGTAAAGGCTTTATTTGGTCTTCCGTGCCTCATCAGGGCAACCCTGGATGGATCGTGACTCAGCTAGCCAGGGCAGGTAGGAGATAACTGGCCCTCCAGGCAGCCCCTCAACCTTTCCCAGCCCAGAGTCCAGTAACAGCTCTGTGAAGCCGAGCATCTGCCTCCCCACCTGGGAGGTACGGCAGGAATCCTGTGGGCTAGCCAGAGAGGAACAGCCAGGGGAGGCTGGATGAAGAGCCTGCCGCTGAGACACAACCGGATGAACAAACTCGGAGCCTGAATGGTGTGGAGAAGGCATCACGTTTTAGAAGGACACTGACAAAGTGGAGAGTGCCCACAAGAGATCAGTCAAGGTGAGAAGGCCCTGCACAGAGGGAGTGGGGTACCTTGAGGTCTTAGGCCCGTACTCTTCAACCTGTTTATAATTGATCTAGATGAGGGGATAGAAGGGGAACTCATTTGCAGACAAGACTAAGCCGGGCTGAACTGCTAACACTCCGGAAGACAGACTCAAAGATTCAGAAGGATCTTCGGGGACTTAAGCATTGGGGCCTCTCCAACAAAATGCACTTCCATGGTGAGAAAAATAAGGTCCTGCACTTGGGCAGGAAAAAACAAATGCATAGATATAGAATAGGCAGCACCTGTGAGAGAGAACCAGGCGTCCTAGTGGACAACCAGCACCTCAGTGTGAGCCAGCCATGTGCTGCAGCTGCCAAAAAAGCCAAGACAACCCCAGGGGGCTTCCATAGAGGGACAGCATCAAGAGCATGAGAAGCGATAGTCCTGCTTCGGACTGCAGGAGTTAAGGATGCACTCGGAATACAGCATCCAGTTTCGATTGCTTAGACAAGATGCCGGGACCCTAGAAAGAGTAGAGAAGCACAACAAAGATGATAGAAATAATGACAAAGAGTCTGGAGACTAAGCCATCTAATGAACGGCTGAGGTAACTAGGTATGTCCATGTCCAGCCTAAGGAAGCCCAGGAGGGTTGGGGTGACAGGACAGACGTCTTTCAGGTTCTGGGGGGCTATCCCAGAGAAGAGGGGTTGACTTATTCGCCAAAGCCTCTGAAGGGAAGACAAGAAGTGGAGCACATTGGGGGAGATCCAACCTGGAACTAAGGAGAAACTTCCTGCAGGTGAGAATAACTAATCAATGGAACAGTTGGACCTCCTGGAGTTGTGGGGGCTCCATCTCTGAGGTTTTTAGAGAAGAGACTGGTATCTACTGTATTAGTCCAGAATGGAATAAGGTCTTCAGACTTGAGTATGGGGGTGGACTAGAAGACCTCCAAGGTCCCTTCCAGCCCGATGGTTCTAAGTAACTGAAGGTTGTCATATACCAGTAGCAGACTGTCTATGGAGCTTCTCAGTCATCCAGGTCATGGTTGTCCCAAAAGGTGCTTTTTTCAAGAGGCAACGGAACTTTCTGGTTTTTCTTGGAAGACATTTCGCTTCTCATCCAAGAAGCTTCTTCAGAGCTAGAGCTGACCCTAACCCTAACCCCAACCTTTGGGTCATATAGTCAAAGTAACAGAATTGTTCAGTTATTCTGATGATAGGGCAAAAAACCTCTGGGTTTAAATTATAGAGAAACTGATCCGCTTTCTCTGAATAGCAGGAAACATTTCCTAACCATAAGAGCTGCTTCAGCAATGTTTAGTCAGGAGGTGGAGACTTTCCTTCACCAGATTTGTCCAGGCAAAGATCGGACAGCCCTCCCTCAGGGATGCTGCAGTGGTGGATTTCTGTTCTGGGAAGAGGATCAGACTAGAGCCCTTTCCACCCTCACATCCCGTTGTTCTTCCCCTTAGGAGAATGTCTGCTTGTGCATTTGCAATGCCCACCTTCGGCTGCCATCACGAAAATCTGAAAGTGCTTTTGGAGGCCAGAAGGGGGTTCCAGAAGCGCCTGGAAGGAATCAGGAGCTGCCCTGGGAGTCTTCTTCGGCCCATGAGCTTTAGCCTCCGGTACTCTTGCCAAAACCTCAGAAAGGAAACCTCCTCTCTAGGCTACTGTGAGAAGGCTTTAGGGCTAGGGTCTCGGAGGTGGGACTCCCGATGGCCTGTGGCAGAGCCCTGGTGTCCCTGGGGATGGGACTGTGGCAGCCGGGACCAGACGAGGCCCAGGCAGGCCCTGCATCATCAACAGAACCAAGGGAAGCAGTTCGAGGACGCTCCCTCGGCCGAATATCCAGGAGACTTTCCGTGGCGGCAGAAGGCTCAACTGTGGTCAGGAGCCCCGGCCTTCCCCACTGAACAGAAACAGCCGGCCTTGTCGCTGGCTTTGAGCTGGGCGCTCTGGTGAACTGGTGAACAAACTGGCCTGGATCTACCTTCCGCTACCCAGAGCATCCACGGTGGCTCAGGAAGGCAGGTTCTGAGGGGACGTTTGGCAAAGCTTCCCAACAGGTGAGTCCGTGGCCCAGAGAGACGGTGGGCGAAGAGAAGAGGAGAGGGTTAGACAGTCACTTTTGTGGGAGACTTGAATTTTAAGCAGTCTCACACTTGAAGCACCCCCTCCCACAATTGTCCCCCATCAGAATTTAACAAGAACAAGTATTTAGATATTCCTCAATGCTTCTATCCTTCACCAAACCTCTGATTTTTTTTTCTTCAAATTTCCCTTTGGTTTTTACTTTTGGAAAAACTACTCAGAATACTCAAAATGCACAATCAGCCTAGCAAAGACTGTCTTCCTTTCCTCCTGGTTGCTCCAGTAGTGACTCTGCGGTGGACAGGCACCAAAAGGGCAATCATTAATCCAAACTCACCCCTTTGTCGCCTCTTGCTTTAGAATTGAACTTCACAGTCTTTAACCGAGCTCGTTCCTTCTTCTCCACTCTGCAAGGAAAATGCAGGAGAAAACCTATGAGGCTCTGCGGCGCTGAGCCTTTCCTTCCTGGATCAGAACCGCCTCTCTGGCCACGAGGATGAGGATCCGCAAAGGCCACTGGAGTTGGGCAGAGCTTCCTCCACTGAAGAGAGATTTCTCTCCCCACTCATTACTTGCCTAATGGGACAGAAAACAATTGAAGAATCAAGCGGCGGTTCACAAATCCACCTGCCAGAAGTATCACCTTGAACAAAAAAAGTGGCAAAATGCATGCATTTGCCCGACTCTGGGCTGCACAAACCCATCCCAAAAGGGGCTCAATTGTCCCCCAAACCCCCCATCCCAGTTCAAGGCCAGAGGGAACAGGCAGGACGGGGAGCAGATCCTTGGCCTTACACCTCGTGGAAAAGAAGCTTTGCTTGGTTAGCGGAAGAGAGTTTGTTTGTCTCCATGGGTCCCTGGGACTGGGAACTCGGCCACCAGCATCCCTCCTGGCTGGTCAAAGCCCCTCAAGGGTCACACATGGCCACACACGCCACAGTGAATGCGTCTTTGGGGGAAAGAGTCTGCGAGAAGCCACTGCTGGATCTATCACAACTGCACAACTTGCTTTCAGCTCTAAACTTCCCTTTTTAGGGAAGATGGTCAAGAAGGCTGTCAGTCTTCGGCTCTCTTGAATCCCGGAGGAAACAGATTATCTTTTTCTTTCCAATCAGGATTCAGACCTGGTTATAGCAATGGGGCAACACTGGTCACACTGTTGACGTAATTGGGTGGCACGCCTACCTGGCCCTCCTTAACTTCTCAGCAACGTTTGATGCCACTGACTTTTAGACAGGGGGCTGGGGGGGGGGAAGAGACCTCCCCCAAATCCTTTGATGGTTCTCCCTGTTCAGAGACTGATTCAGATTTGTGTAGGGGGAGGTCCAGTCGTAGACAACCCCTACTTTGCGGGGTGCCTCGAGGCTCTGCTCTCCCCACTATATGCCACATGTATATAAAACCACTGAGTAAAATCATCCATCAACAAGCGGGGGGGAGGGGGGGGGAGAAAAGCACCCACAGATGCTGTTGAGACTCAATTCTACACTTCCAGCCTGAGCCAATCGAGGATTGCCCCAATCGAGGCTCTGTGGCATCTGGATGAGGAGCAACCATCTTTGTTTCAGCCCAGTCCAGGCTGAGTGCTCTTGCGTGTGTTGTGCCTCCCTGAACCTGGAGATGGAACTGAGGTGCAATTTGGAGATCATTTTGAACCCACAGTCTGGTTCAAAGAGCAGGTGGCCCCTGTGGCTAAGAGGACCTTGGCACAAATCCATCTTGTGAGCCAACTGTCCACCTTCTTAGACCAAGAGAGCCCGCTCAGAGTCACTCACAGCTGAGCTTGGCAATGCATGAGGCTGTCCCTGGAAGGCATCCCAGAGCTTCAGCGGGCCCCCCAATGTGGCGGCTTAAGAAGAGCCGTGTAGCCCCCTTGCTCCATGCAAGGGCTCCCAGGAAGGTCCTGGGTGCATTTCAGGGGCTGAAACTCCAGCATGGCGCAAGGCTTGGGGAAATACCTCTCTGCCCGACTGTGCCTGCTTATCCTGGCAAATTCAACAGAGCGAATGTGCTCCTTTTGAAGCGGATGCCCCTCCTGGCACCGCCCTCTGTAACAGGACTCGCTCTGAGGGTCAGCGGGCCCCCAACCCCGGTCATCCCTTTAGGAGGCCTTAAAAGTCACAAGTGTCTTCCCCAGGTGCTGGGACATCAGGGATGTTAGATGAGCCAGGCTTGAACTATTTGACTGATAAATGTTTTGAGTGGGCTCTTGGTATACTTTTGTGCTGTTTGTTGTTGTGTTGTTAGCCACCCAAAGCCCTCAGAGAACAAGCAGGGTAGCCATATAAATTGTCGGCGAGTGGAAAAGAAGCTGCAGACCTTTTGCGAGGCCTCCCTCTCCACCGGCAGATTCCAGACCTACCTGTAGCCTCAGTTAAGGCCTGGGAGCATGGGGGCGTGGGGAGAGGGAGGATCCTGCCATTTCTTGGCTCCTCCAAACAAAACAAATCACAGGAATCCTGGCTTCTCCCCCTCCAAGCTTCCTAGTGAACAGTGAAGGGAACCATCGCAATGGCTGCTGTGCTTCTGTGCATTGACTGACCTAAGCCATCAACCCCCAGGCCACCCGAGGAACCTTCAATCAAGTCGGGGCTCCCATTGTAACCAATGGAAGATTTCACTAGAGCGCTGGTGTTTTTTCCCCCCTCCCTCTGGGTGGCCTGTCTTCCTCATTCTCGGCCCCTCTGCCAGAGGTCTGGGAGTTTCGAGGGTCTCAGCTCTTCCTAGCCCTGCTCTCTTCTGCACCCAGAGCTCTGATGTCCTTCCTGGGGTCTGTTGGAGCCCCTCACCCAGCTTAGCCCCCCCCCCCCCCAAGGGCTCTGTTGGGACTGCTGCAGGCTTTCGCTCTCCACATGCTTATGACCTGTGAAGTGCCCGGAGTCCCTTTTCAGGGGAGAAGGGCCGCAATAATAGTAAATATGCTCTTGCTCCTCCTTCGGGCCCTGCTCCTTCTCCAGCTTCTCACCCTCCTCCTTGATGATGCTGTCATTTGGCACCACATCTGCCGCCATCAGCTGCCTTCTGGTCTTTCTCTACTTCCACCATATCTGGCTGACTGGCTAGTAGCTGCCTGTCTGTCTGCATCTGGAGGCCCCACAGGACCCCCAGCCTCTTATTTCCACGAGCTACTGTGGGATCTCCCATCTGGACTCGGGAGGGCCCTTGTTCTGTACACAACACTGGCTACTTGGCTGTGCCACTCACATCGTTCCTGCTCCCCGCCACCATGCGATTGGACCATTTCCGAGGCCCCTCTGAATGGCCTGGGCACTCTCTAATCCAGCAGAGCCCTCCTTCTATGGACCTGGAGCTCAAGGCCTGTTCTTGTGCTGCTGTGATCGGTGCCTCGGGGCTGCCTTCCAGTCTGGCCCACTGCAGCCATTGGTACCATGTCCCAGAGCCTGCTGTCTTCAGCTCTCGGTCTGTGGTGCATCCCAGGCAGCGTCTTGTATTGCCATGGCCCCTCCTTTCATTGACCTTCTTCTCACATCTGCTGCTGCCTCAGGCATTTTCTCAGCAGCTTTGGGGGCCATCTGACTCATGTACTCCTGGGTGCTGCTCCAGCTTGGCCCAAATGGCTTTGGTATGCCTGCCTGCCTGCCTGCCTCCCTCCATCCATCCATCCATCTCTCTCTCCACATGTTTTGGCACTGTGGCTTACACCCCTCTGGGATGGGGGCAGGGTGTGCATGTGCTTTGGAGAAGGGACATGACATCACTTCTTGACCCTGGAGTCTCCAACATGGCAGATTAGAAGGAGTGGCCTTGGCTACACAGGGCAAACGGTTTGAAGTGCACTGACTCTCTCAGACACTCTCTTGTCTAAAAGAGGGAAGCTCTGGCTCTCTGCACGAAGGAAGAAGGCCAAAAGGCTGAACTTCGATTTCGGTATAAATAGGGCTACCATTTGACGCAATTCCAGCAATTGCTATATGTGAAATGCAAGCCCTATTTATACTGAAATAAATTGCACCTTGCTCCCTCTTTTTTTCCTGCACAGTGCACAGTACAACAGAAGTCCTCTTGCTCTGGAGCAGGAAAAATGCCCCCCTTTTATGCTAACGGAATAGTTTGGTTTCAGCCTGCCTGCCTTTCCTTCCCATCAGGTTTGGGAGAAAATCTCACAGGAAAAGACAGACCTGCGGGTGAGGAGAGGAGGCAGGGAACACCAAGCAACAGTTCGCACAGCCAGCAACTAAGAAAGCAGTCGTCTCAAGTGGGGCTCCTCTCTCCCACACACACACCCCTTTCCTGGCAGGCACAGGCCTCAAGCCGCCCTGCGAGACAGCTACCTGCGTTTGCTGGGAATGACGCCAACCTGGTCACTCTCCCCGTCTGGCATCACCAGCCGTGCCTGCCACCATTCATCGTCCGAAGCGTTAATGACGTGGAGAATGTTGCCGAAGTGGAAGTTCAGCCCCTGGCTGGGGAGGCCACTGTCTTTAGTTTTGTCGTAGTCAAAGAGGGCTCTGCAGACAAAGGGGAGAAAAGAAGAAATGGGTTGCCAGGGAACAGAATCAGAAGGAAAAAGCCAGCAATCGTGGAGGGGAGGACAAGATCCGAGTGTCAACCCTGAAGTGAACCTGGCCATCCTGGAGGCTTCAGGGTTGCCACACAACAGAGGGAGGGGGGGGGGGTTAGTTAGACGGGGTTTGATAGCCAAAACAATGGGAACCAAGGACATTCTCACAGATGGCTGGCCAGAGGAGGAGCAAAGTAAAGAAGCATCCGGTCAGCAACTGGATTGGACAGCATGATCAGTGACTTGGGGGAAAGGGGAAACTTTTACTTTTAATTAGGTGAAATCTGCGGGAACTTTAGAGCTGGCTTTCACCAGCTGTGCCAATATGATGTTTCCAATAAATTGCCCTTTGAGGAAGTTGCCTGCCTCAGAGTTCTCCTTTCTATGGGTGCATTATTTGGAACGCTAACGCCGAGGAAGACTTTGGCATCCCCAGGAGAAAACCAGTTAACTGCTCCGGGTTTCCCAAAACAAATAGAACGGCTGGAAAATGGAGATGAATGAGGAGGCTTGATGGTGCATCATCAGCTGGGGGAGAGGCTGCTGCATTAAGTGGCAATTTCAGCATCCGAAATAAATGATAAAAGTTTCATATTCTTTCTGCAGTCCGAATATATTCTGCTCTGCTTCTACAGTTCTACGAGCTCAAGCTGCATGGCCCAAGACTTTTAGCACTGCTCTGTCAAGGCACAGAGTGGATGAGAAACCTACAGGAAGGCATCTTAATGTAGGGAAGCAAATACAGCTTAATGGGAGTTACTGAGACGGGCAGATGAAACTCTTAAGTGGAACTCAGAGGCTGAAGAGCTGATGCCAACGCAGAGCAGCCAGGGTGAGGGCTGGGTGAAGGGAGTGCCCTCGTGTCTTGAGACCCAAGGAGCTGAGGAGGAGGAGAGCATCTGAAGAAGAACAAACGCAAGGGGGGTTGGGGCTGCAAACAGCCAAGCCAAGCAGAATGACTGGATGGGTCCATTTTCGTGACCTTCAGGAGGGAGAGACACAGTAGTACTGAAACCTCAAATATCCAGACTTATCCTGCCAAACCAAGTTAGCTAGGGCTGCCAGGCTCTGGTTTCATCTTTCAAGAGACTTGAAGAAGAGACAATGGGGACAGCTCTCTTGGTCAGACTCTAGTCAATAGGCAAGACTGGCTGAAGAGGTAAAGCCAGTGGGAAGAGGGGGGGCGAAGAGGAGCACCTCAGAGTGGGTTTCAAGATCCTGCAGGAAGGGAAACTGTATAACACATGCACACAGATTTCAAGAGAGACACGTTTAACAACATTGGAGAAGTTGTAATTAGGGCGAGGCTTGGGCCTCTCTTCCTAGTTGGTGAAAAATCCCAGTTAGGTGATGGGCAGCTGGCGGAGGCCACTGACGGAGGCCAGGCCACCATTCTCCCTGAAGTTGGCAGCATGAGGTCCCCTTCTCATGAAGCCATTGCTGAACCCCAAGAATTAACAGCAAGTCTCCAATCTCCCATCAATCATGATTGACGTCCTGGGGGGGTGGGGGGAGTGTGACTGTCAGTCAGCTTGAGGGGTGGGGGGAGAGAAATCAGTCATCATCCTGACCCTGCCCACCTTCATCTGGGCTCCAAGACCAGCAAGTGACACTGCCCAGGGCTGTTCGGGTCTGGATGAAGAGGAGTCTGCTGGGCCCGGCAGCCATGAGACATGGCTAGAGCCGCCACCTGAGTCATACATGACATTGTGCCCCCATCCCACCCCCCGTGCAGGACTGGCTTGTGTTGTGGGGTCTATGGCGGAGGGGAATGTTGTGTAGCTCCATGTTGTACACCAACAACCAAGCCAGGCCCCTCAACAGCCCCCAAAGCCTCACCTGACGTAGAGGGACCGCTTCTGGCTGGTCCGCAGAGAGCCAGATCCTGAGCTCACACTGCTGCTCATCATTTGCTCTCGCAAGTCGTGTATTTTTGCTTCAAAACGGCCATATTCTGAGGAAAAGGGCAATGCTGGGTCAGTTTCGCTATTGCTGCGGAATATCAGGTTGTTGAGCGCCCCAAATCTTACACCCATCAAGACTTTTGGAACAACTCTGCCATTAATCCAGTGTGGAACAATTCATTTGCTCTCTCTCTCTTGTTCATATGCACACACGCATGCACATATACATGCACGCGCACACACAGTGACACTGCAAAGCTACACAAATTTACTCCAGAAATTTGACAGAATAAAATGTGGATTATCTATCTATCTATCTATCTGTTTGATCTACATCTACTCCTGCTCTGGTGACCATTCAGTTAAGAAAATTTGAAAATAAAATCATAAATTGTTTAAAGCAGTTAAACAGATTCAATTAACAATAAAGCCAGTGCCGAAATAACCTGTCTTGTCCGGAGCTGGGAGGTAGCATTGGCAGTGGGCCTCCCCTGTGTTCGGCCACCTTGTGCTTCGACTACTGCAATGCTCTCTCCATGGAGCTAACCGTGAAGACGTTTCGGAAACTATGGCTGGCACAGTTTTAGGGGCTCCCAGGATGACCCAAGGAACACCACCACTGCGCAAATGGCACCGGTTGCTGGTTTGCTTCCAGGCACAACCCAAGGTGTGGGTTCCAGCCTTGGAGGTCCAAGCTACCTGAGGAAGTGCCTGCCTCTCCCCCCTCCCATGGCACCGGCCTGTCCCCTTTGCTGGACGAGTGATCTTTATAACTGGTCCCCAAATTCTCACCCGTCCCAGCCACCCCACGTTCACGTGGTTGTAATGTGAGCATCTGACAACTGGTTCGCACTTACGACAGCCACTCACATGACAGCCATGTGCAACTTCTGCCGCCGGCTTCCCACACGCAAAGTCCAAAGAAAAGCTGGAAGGGAAGGTAGCCAGTTGCTCTGGTCAGTCTCTTGTGCCCTCTCCCACCCAGCAGCAGCAGCAGCAGCAGCCACCCCCGGCCCACTGCCCTTGTACCGCACTTCATGCCTGCTTGCCAGCCACCAGGAACTTGCTTGATGACCTGTGATTCTCACTTAACAATGAATTGCCATTGTTAAGAAATGTGTTCAAATGACATCAGGTGTTGCAGCCACATTGCTTACTGACATAAATTCTGGCTCCACTCACTGCCACTAACTGAGGACTAGACTAGGAATGCAGAGTCATTTCCCACAGAGCCAGATTCCCATTCTGAAGAGTATCCCAGAATGAAGCCATAATGATGCCATCTCTCACCTTCTCCACACATCACTTACCCATCTAGACACCAGAAAAGGGAACTATGTCAAGATGCTC
>JAEANM010008817.1:0-16747 GCA_017656035.1 Myanophis thanlyinensis
AAATAAATAAAAATATTTGATTATTTGTTTGCTAGAAATTAACACAGCAAATAATCAAACTTCTGTTTGCTGTCATCTACAGTAGCTATTGTGTTGCTATTCTATACCTCTTGTTATTTTTTTATTTTTTTATTTGTGACCCACGTTTATTATTTTTACAAATAACTCAAAGCAGCAAATCTATCCAATACACTTTCCTGCTCATAGTTTTGCAATAACAACCCTATCACGGGGGTTGGAATAAGAGAGAGGGACTGGTTTATGCTCAGCAATTTTTCATAGCTAAGATAGGACTTGAATTCATGATCTTCCACTTTCAAGCCTGGTGCCTTAACCAGTACACAAAACTGGCTCAGTGATACACAACTGATTATGAATAAGTTCAAATAAGCCAACATTTTATTACTAATATTGCATGATTTTCAATAAGTGTCCTTATTGTTCACAAAGTCAACTCTCTTTTTTATTGATTTTTTTGTTTATGTTGTAAAAGAGAATTTATGCTCATCTGCAACAAAACTAAAATCAATGGCAGTGGAAGAAAGAAAATGGAATTTTTGTTAGTAGTTAAAATAACAGAATAACAGGGTTGGAAAGGACCCTGGAGGTCTTCTAGTCAAACCCTGCTCAGGCAGGGAAACCCTATACCATTTCAGACAAATGGTTGTCCAAACTCTTCTTAAAATTTCCAGCGTTGGAGCATTCACAGTTTCTGGAGGCAAATGCTCTACTGATTAATTGTTCTAACTGTCAGGAAATTTCTCAATTCTAGATTGCATTCTGGAAACAGTGTGATTGAACTGTTACATTCATGATAATTATACAGTACTATGTACATTTCTAAAACTTAAAATAAAAAATATGTATGTATGGTTTGCACGAGCTGTATACTGTAGCAGAGTCTTTGCACAGAAAGGAGATACCCAGATATTCTTTTAGGGATTTTAACAGAGCTAATTTCACTCATGAATTACCCAGATATACTTAGCATGTCAGCTGTCTCATTAGAGGCAAAAACATATTGGATCACTGCTAGTCCATGTTAAAAGGTACTTACCACTGTCTTTCTTGGGCAGCCATAGGTCCCTCTCATTACTATTTGTCTGAGGAGGCAAAGTAAAAGATACAGGTTGCTCCGATTGAATGGATTGGAATATTTTTGAAGCTGCTTCAACATACTTTACTGAGACTGTGACATCATATGTTAGCATTGTGAGGACAAAACGTTTGTGCATATATAACAACAATAAGCCTTGATTTATAGCTAAGCTCAAGCAGCTTTGTCGTCCCAAAAAGGAAGCCTACAGGAAAGAAGATCAGATCTTGTACAATCTGGCCAGGAATATCAACAAGGGAAATCAGCACAACAAAGAGGAGCCACTCTGAAAAGCTGAGAAATCCATTCTCAGCTAATGAATCTGCAGCTGTGTGGAAAAGCCTGAAGAACATCATTAGCTACAGCAGACCTCATCCATTCCTGAAGAGAATCGTCAACTGCAGATGACCTGAATGTGTCCTGCTGTAGGTTTGAGCAGAGGACACTGTCTGTCATAATAATAGATTTAAGGGTCGAACGGTTAGAAATGTTGATTCACCTGTAACAGAAAGTTATTATAAATACCAGGGCTGATGCAAGAGGAGAATGACTCAGCTATTTGGTAACTCCCCTTTAAGAGGTAGATATATAAGGAAACCAGTAGAGGGTGCCTTCTCCCTCCCTGTCTGCTTGTCTTCCTTGCCTGCATATTTGATCATTGCTGTTTGTATCCTTGATTCATTGCTTATTCATTGAGAGAGTTCACCATTAAGGTATTTTGCTACAATGTGTTTATATCATTGTATAGTATATAAACCACTGTATACAGCCGTGATGGTGAACCTATGGCACAGGTGCCACAGGTGGCATGCAGAGCCATCTTGCTACGTACACAAGCTGTCGGTCAACTTACCTCCAGCTGAGCATGCACATGTGATTGCACATGCACGCATGCGTGATTGCAGAGACCTAGCTGGTCTTTGGGTGTCCGCTGTGCATGTGCATGATTGCAGCAGGAAATCCAGCTGGTCTTTGGTGCTCTCCTGAGCATGCACATGCGATTGCTCATATGTGTGTGAGTGCCAGCATGCAGGGTGTGTTTGCACATGCAAAAGCTGTATGCATGCACAGATGCACAGATGGACCTCGGTCACCCCAACAATAGATTGTTTACCATGATGCAATCGGGAAAGTGCTTTCGCTCTCTAAAGGCAAACACAGAAAGAATGAGGAAAAGCTTCTTTCCACAGGCAATACAAACACTAAACCAGAAACCACAAGAGCACTCAGAACTATAACAAAACCATTACCTCACACTAAACCAGAAACCACAAGAACACTCAGAACTATAACAAAACCATGATTCTACCTCACTCCCCACTTCCCAACTTATTCCTACCCTACCCACCCATTTTGCCTAATTTACTTGCAGTTGCATAAGCATTTCTCCATTGTGGGGGAAAGCATAGACTCCAATTGGCTGGGAAAATGCCTGACAGATCACGTGACTAGTCGAATAAATATAAAAGCGTTGCCTCTGCTGGAAGCCTCCAGCGTTTTATTCGACTCCGTCACAGATCTGTGGACTGTCATCTGGAGCACGTTGAATTATCTCAGCAAGTATTTCTGTATCAGCAAGTATTCTGTATCATCTATCTATTTTTAAGCACTGCGGAACGTTTTTCTGCTGCTGGAGTGGCTTTTCCGCCCCCCCCAGCAGCCTGGCTGCCGGGGCAGCTTTTAGCTCTCCCCCCCCACCATCAAACGCAGCTGTCAGCCGATCCCCGTTCCTGCTTCTGACTTGTGAGGTTGCCCCAACCTGCAGGAATCTGTCAAGCCATCTGGGAAGGAGCACGATTTATCGCTGTGTCCTCCCAAGCCCCTAATTACATTCGGCGCTTCTGCAGGCTGGCTGTTTAAACACTTGCCTCCTGCCAAGCTGTTTGCCTTGATTTTGCTGATTCAAACGGCAGAGCGACGAACGGCATGGGACAAAATTTGGATTCTTTAGCACAACATCTGCCTAATCGTTCATTTCCCATTCGCCTCAGCCATCGCCATTGCGCCTTCCTCGACCGTTGGAAAGGGTGCGAAGACAGACGGTGGCCATTTTGGAACCGCTTCTGTGGCTTTGTTATTTTTTAAAAAAACTTCAAGGTGTTGATTGCCTCTGCCTTTGGGCTAGCCTGTTTGCCGTTCCTCCCTAGTTCCTCACTTCCCTTCTCCGATTGTTGCCTGCCCTCTTTTTAAATCGTCGTTGCTGTCTATACAAAAAAAAAAGTTTTTACCTATCACTTTGAAAAGTTACTCACGTCCCCTCACACCTCGTTCTTGTTGATTGACAAGTTTTCAAAAAAATAAAAAATAAATAAAAATTAAAAATAGAAAATAAAAATAGGTTAGCAAAGATTAAAATAAATGAAATAGAAGGAGATCTAAAGGGAGAGTTAGATCTTTGAAGGATCCGACAAGGATAGTGAGGACAGATATTTCATAGCTTACCTCATTTACTTGTTTTCCTAGCTTGCTCTCTTACGCCACCTAGTGGATACAAAAAACAGCAGATCAGGAGTTTTAAAGTGAAAAGCACCAAGAGCAGGATTCAACTCAATTAGTGCACTGCAGTCTCGCTTTTATGGCAGGTCAGCCTTTGGATAACCCTATGTCTTCCTCTAATTTACCAACTGTTTTACCAGGCCCATCTCTGCCCAGTGTCTCGCCAGGGCCTTTGTTTGCGTCCATCAAAGGCAAGTCTTTGACCAAGAAATCCAAGGAAAACCCTGTTGCCTCAACCTGTTCCAAGACGGATCAGAGGGTTGCCCATCGGAGGCACAAAGCCATCGAGAAACAGGTAAAGAAAGCAGAGAAGGCTGCTTCCACATCACAGCCACCTCTGGTTCCTCACTCTGTACCCCCAACGTTGGTGCAGTTATCACCTGACCACTCTGCAGGCTCTCCTTCCCAGCTGTCAGATCAATCTGTGCCCCCTATGGCTGCCCCATCTACATCTGTGGCTACGGAGGTGCCAGCGACCCCTCCAACCTCTATCAGGGATGACCTGTCAGCTGTTGTTAATGACTTAAAGACTTCTCTAATATCAGCCATTACACAGAGTTTGGCCTCGTTACAACAACAACAGCCTCCCAGGTCTGCGGCTAAGCGTGCCCTACCCTCTGACAATGTTCAGAGCACTTGGCATACACCCAAATCATGCCCTTCTCACTCTCGGCCTTCTTCACATCACACTTCTGATTCTGAGGCTGAAGAAGGGGAGTTAGCCGAAGGAACACTGTCAGATGATGAGGTTCCTTTATCGGACCTCCAAGTCGCCCCAGGCCTTTTTCCTTCATCTTTATTTTGCTCCCTTCTCCACAAGGCTAAAGACACAGCTGATTTGAAAGAATCCCCTTCAGGGACTGCAACCGATTCTGAGCAGGCACGCGATGGCAACCCGTTATTCACAACGCCGCTTACGCGCACAGAAGAGGTTCCCGCCCCTCAGGTGGTCCTCGACTGTATATTAAAGCAATGGCAGAAGCCTTCCTCGCACATAGCCCCTACGGCCAACGACAAAAGGTTCTACCTACCAGGCAAACCGTTGGCAAATCTTTTGCAGCTGCCCATGGTGGAGGACCCAGTGGTATCCCTACTTTCTTCCACCCCAATTTCGGGAGAGGCGATTGATCTATTAAAGCCAGAAGAGAAAAAGCTGGAGTCAATGCTCCGGTATGACCACCAGACAATGGCCTGGGCCATCAAGGCATCGTCTGCAGCCACCTTTTTCAATCGCACAACTCTTATGTGGCTCCGCCATCTGCAGGAGCGCATCTCCCCAACTGACTCATGCCTACACCATGATGTCAATAAAATAATTTTGGCAACCCAATTTTCGGCAGATGCAACCCTAGATGCCATCCGCTATTCTGCGCGAGCCCTGGGAACCTCTGCCTCTACCAGGAGATTACTCTGGCTTCGTAATTGGCAGGCGGACGCCAAAGCCAAATGGAAACTTTTGTCAGGCCCCTTGCAGGCAGACAAACTCTTCGGATCAGCGCTTGAACCCCTCCTCATAGAGACCAAAGACAAGCAGAAGATCCTTCTGTCGCATGCCAAAAGGGCCGGTCGTCGATTCTGTCCTTACCCTAAGCCACAAACCTTCAGGCCTCCTCCTCCTGTCACATGGCATCAGCTTCCTCCCAGTCTTATATGTATCAAACACGATCCTTCCCCAGAAGGCCCGACAGGTCTCAAGACTACAGGGACAGGTACTGCCGGTTCCCTCAATCCAAGCCTCCCTTTCGAGGGCCTAGCAGTTGCCCCGTGAGAAAGCCCCGATAGACTGTTAGAAACCACACCTGTGGGCGGGCGACTTCAACTATTCACTGCCCAATGGGAGGAGACCGTTTCAGACAGGTGGGTCCTTAATACAATTAGACACGGGTTGACTCTGGAATTTATCTCCATTCCCCCTGATTCTTTCATTACTTCTCCGACATCTTCGGACCTTTCTATGCACTCTTTCATGCAGGAGGCTATTAATCACCTCCTCATTATCAAGGCTATAGAGCCTGTCCCTTCCTCACAGAGGGGTTCAGGCTTCTATTCCAGACTTTTTCTGGTTCCAAAGTCCTCAGGGGAATGGAAAGCAATTTTTGATCTAAAACATTTAAATGAATTTGTGGTTTATAAGCGATTTAAAATGCACTCGCTTCAAACTATTTTGGACTCAGTCAGGAAGGGCGACTTCCTGGCTTCTATTGACCTGTCTAATGCTTATCTCCATGTACCTATATTTCAGGAACACAGACGATATTTGAGATTCATTTATCAAGACCGCCACTTCCAATATGTAGCTATGCCCTTTGGTCTGTCCTCTGCTCCTAGAACCTTTACTAAAATTCTTACAGCTTTGTTGGCCCATCTTCGCTCTATCCCGATTAGGATCCAGAGCTATCTGGATGATATTCTCATTCAGGCTGTCTCTAGGGAACACGCTAAGGCGCATGTTGACACCACCATTCAGGCGCTGGTTCAGCATGGTTTTTTGATCAATTATTCCAAAAGTCAGATGCTCCCTGCCACCAGGCTCCTACATTTAGGAGCCATTATAGATACCTCCATGTACAGGGTCTTCTTGTCAGACGACAGGCGAAGTGGCATCAGATGTTCTGTAGCTCAGGTTCAGGGTCACCACACAACTTCCCTCGCCATGCTTTCCAGCCTCCTAGGGAAATTTATTTCATGTATCTCCATTCCAGGTTGCACTCTCGCCCTCTTCAGTGGTTTTTGCTACCAGCTCAGCAACAGGGTCGTAGCAACTCCCTGGCTCACGTTCAAGTACCTCAGGACGTGTTGCAATCACTGACTTGGTGGACTACTCAGGCGTTAGATCAGGGCACCCCCTTAACAGTTCGGCCCATAGTCACCATCACCACGGATGCTAGCTTGACTGGGTGGGGGGCCCATATGGGAGCTCAGATGGTTCAGGGCACTTGGTCGTTGATTGAGCAACAACGACCTATTAACTTCTTAGAGCTCTGGGCCATTAAATTGGCCCTGCTGCACTTTGAACAATCCATTCGGACCAAGACAGTGCTAATCCTCACAGACAATGTAACTGCTAAGGCTCATGTTAATAGGCAGGAAGGTACCAGGTCCCGGTCCCTCATGGCCGAGGCTTGGGATCTTTGTCACTGGGCCAAGACCCGTTCGATCACCATCCAAGCCCTACATATTTCTGGAACGCAGAACATTCAAGCAGACTGGCTGAGCTGCACGGCCGTAGATCAAACGGAATGGCAACTAAATCCGGATCTTTTTCAACGGATAGCTTTTCGCTTTGGCCGCCCTACAGTGGACCTCTTTGCTTCTCATTCCAACACTCAGTTGCCAAGATTTCATACGAGGTTTTTCCATCCATTGGCGGAGGCCACTGACTCACTGCATTCCAGCTGGCCCACCGGCCTGCTTTACGCCTTCCCTCCCCTTCCTCTTATTCCTGCAGTGATGCTCAAGATCTTGGAGGAAGAAGCGGAGGTGATCCTCGTAGCTCCTCACTGGCCAAGACGTCCTTGGTTTTCTGATCTGATTGCTCTATCAGTGGAGAGACACTGGCGCCTTCCTCTTCAACAGCTATCCCTGTGTCAGGGCCACATCTGTCATCCGGATCCAGCTTGGTTCCATCTGACCACCTGGAGGTTGAGCGGCAAGCCCTGTTGAAGCATAACCTCCCTGAAGCGGTCATTTCTACAATACAGGCTTCCAGGCGTCCTTCCACCAACAGGATTTACCAAGCTACGTGGGCCTCTTTCGCAAGTTGGTGTACTCAGCAGCAGATTAATCCCACAGCTGCTACTCTTCCCCAAGTCCTTCAGTTTCTGCAACAGAGGTTGGGAAAGGGGCTATCATTGAACACTCTTTGTAGGCAGGTGGCAGCCCTGGCCACAGTGCTTCATCCATAAGACCACTATTCCTTAACTCAACATCCCTTAATCAAAAGTTTCTTGAAGGGTGCTTTTAACATTAGTTCACCAGTGGTTCATAGATTTCCCACCTGGGATTTATCTAGAGTCTTGACAGCCCTTACCAAGAGCCCTTTCAAACCCATTCGAACATCGTCACTATACCATCTTTCCTTAAAGGTTGTTTTCCTGGTAGTCATAACCTCGGCTCGCAGGATCTCTGAGATAGCTGCCCTTTCAATCAGAAAAGACTTGTGTATTTTCCACTCTAACGAAGTGATTCTTAGATTAGACCCCGCCTTCTTGCCTAAGGTAAATACTATTTTTCACAGGTCTCAAGAATTAATTCTCCCTACCTTTTGTCCCAATCCAGGGCATCCTAAGGAGCAGGAGTGGCATTCCCTAGATGTCCGTAGAGCCATACGTGTTTACATTAAAAGCATGGCTTCCTTCAGAAAAATGGAGGCATTGTTTGTTAGATTTAACCCTGCCTGTATGGGTTCTATGGCTACCTCCACGATTTTGGGCAGGTGGATCAGAGCATGTATTTCGAGGGCTTATGAACACCAGGGTATTCCTGTTCCAGTTAGAGTCACAGCTCATTCCACAAGAAGTGCAGCTACCTCAGCTGCATGGAACACTCAATCCTCCATTGAGGAGATTTGCAGAGCGGCCACATGGTAAACTCTTTGTCCCTTTATCAAAAATTACAGATTGAATGTGTTTTCATCTGCAGAGGCTGCCTTTGGGCGCAGAGTTCTGCAGCAGGTCCATTTGGGGTCTGATGTTTAGGGGTTTCTCTAAATTTCCCCACCCTGGGACATCCAGCTTGGATAGGTCCCAGCCAATTGGAGTCTATGCTTTCCCCCACAATGGAGAAAGGACGTTGGTCTTACCTGATACAGTCCTTCTCATTGTGGAAAGCATAGACTCCAATACCCACACATAGCCTTTAAACATTCAGATAGGCAGGCAGGGCCTAGTTTGTCTCGTTACAGGTGCTCCAGAGGTCAATCTTTTCCTTTGCCGAAGAAAGGAGGCTTCCAGCAGAGGCAACGCTTTTATATTTATTCGACTAGTCATGTGATCTGTCAGTCATTTTCCCAGCCAATTGGAGTCTATGCTTTCCACAATGAGAAGGACCGTATCAGGTAAGACCAACGTCCTTTCACTGCATATCATACCATGTATGACTGTGTATGTGACCAATAAAAAAAATTGAATTTGAATTTGTATGGTTGCACATACAAATATGCAGCACACATGGAGGAGCCACACGCAAGTGCAGATGGTGTGCACAAAGCACGTACTTTTCAGTACTTGGTAAGTAAAAGGTTTGCCACCATTGGTATATAGTAAAAGACTGTGTGCTGTGTCTAATTGCTTACAGCGTAGAAGCAATTACTCTGTAGGAAGACTCTGCCACTGCTGCATACACTCTGACACTGTCTTTTACTGTTATATATCCCACTTCAAATACACCAACAGTAGCCTATTTTCTTACACCTATTTCTGTTCCTCTGGGCCCCCACATCGCTGTGGGGGCACCCTCCCTTTAGAATGAATTGCCCCTGGAGATACGGACCATCATGGACCTATGGACATTCTGGCGCGCATTAGAAACCTATTTGTTCCAACAGGCCGGTCTGGCCTAGTACTATCAATTGGGGATTTTAAATTAGTTTTTAAATCAGTTTTTAAATTTGTAATCTTTAATTGTTTTAAATTCTTAAATTTCTAATTTTTTACATTGGGTTTTTAATTATGATCAGCCACCTTAATTAGTTAATTTTAATTTGTTTTTAAACTGTCATTTATTCTGTGTTTTCTTTTTTAGACGGCTGTACACCACCCCGAGTCCTTCGGGAGAGGGGGCGGTATAAAAATTAAATAAAATAAAATAAATAAATGATCTTAGAAAAAGATTTGTGAGTCTGTTTCATAGACAAACGGTCAGAAAAGCACCAGGCTCAGAGAGAGTGACTCCTTGCTTGAAAGTCTGTGCTGAACAACTGGCCCCATCTTCACATGAATTTTAAATAAATCACTGTGTTTGCTATGTCCCTTCTTGCTTCAAGTGCTCTGCCATTGTTCTGATTTCTAAGTAACCCTCCATCAGGGAGCTGAATAAATATAGGCCAGTTGCTCTGACATCTGTAATTATGAAGACCTTTGAGAGGTTAGGATAGTTAGGACTGCAGAAAGAAGAGATGCAGCCAGCCTGTCTCCCATAGAAGGCCTGGATATTGCACAGGTCAGGAGAGTTGAGAAAATATCTGCAGACCCCTAACATCCTGGACATAAACTGTTTTCAACTCCTCGCCTCAGGACAATTCTGTATAGGCACTGCATGACAAAACAACTTAGACACACGTAGTTTTTTTCCCCTCGTGCCATCACTCTGCTGAAGACCTAATTCTCATAATGCTGTCTAAAGTCTATGTAATATATGTGTACTCATGTATTATGGCTGTAGTATTAATATTTATCTTTTTATCTTCTTTACTCCATTCTCTTATTGGTATTGTGATGATGATTATCATTACATTCTATTGCTTTGCACGTACACTGAGAGTTTGCACCACCAAACTCCTTGTGTCTAATTACACTTGGCAAAATAAAGTATTCAGTCCAGTGTGTGTGTGTGTGTGTGTTTGAGGGAGGGAGGGAGGGAGGGAGATAGTGTCAGATGTTCAGATTGAATTTGGCATTTTTGTCCACATATCAAGTCCTTCCCAAGGACCTGGGAGGTAGATGTGGATGTTTGATGATGTTAGAAGTATTGTTGTAGGATGTGGGCTATTCAGAGTAAAGCTGCCTTTTGCAATTGACTGGTGCTGAATTTGTCAATGCCAATGGTGTTTAAGTGCTGCTCCATTTCTTTTGCCACAGTTGATATATATCAATGAGTGTGTGATTTTTTTTTTTTTAATATAATGCTAGCTAAGTAGAATTTTCATTCTAAGCACAGTATACAAATCCTACTTACACAGCATAGTCCCTTCCCTTCTGGAAATTGAAATTACTCCTACCACCACCTCAGTTCTACAGTTAGGTTAATACATATCAAACAAAAGATAAGGCTGAGGTAGAGCAATAATCTTTCAAAAAGTCTGAATACTTTTCAAAATAGGCCCATATTATTCTAGGTATTCTAAACAGATTTTATTTAAGAATATGTTCTGAAATTTCTACAGTGTTTCCAAAAGCAGCTATTTCTAACTTCTTCCAAGTACGTTTCCTATCATTCCAAGTCAATGTAATTCAAAATATATAGAGAAGGCTTGTTTTTAGGAAGTCTGGCCTATGAAATCCTGCATGTTTCTTTGACAGGAGTTTTGTGTTTAATAAGAGAGATTTTCTCACTCACTGAATTAAGAATTGATACAGGATAGGTGTTTACCATATAAACAAAAACATGTAATCATTTTTGCAAGGATCCATATAATTGTTTTGTTTTGTTTTCTGGTAGTATTTCAACATTTGTACATTCTTACTGATCAAAATCAGACGTTTTCACCCCAGCAGTTTAGTTAAGAGGTTGAAGAAATATTATTCAGAAAAGGGAATGTCTTATTGCCAAAAGATAATATTTTTTCCATTTGATAGTTGGTGAAGCTTTTATTATTTAAAATACATTTGTTTCACAGGGAATGTAAATCTTGTCTGATTTTGTCTGCCTGTATTTTTTTTTTGTCCCTTTAATTTGTTTGCCTTGGGGCGGAGTTAATTATTAGACTCTGATTAAAATATAATATAAATGCGTACACTAAATAATTGTATCCAAATTAGTATATACTAAACAACCTATGACCAGTTGGATAACTGTTTTAGAGGTATGACCTAAACAGAGAAATAGAATAACAAATAAGCCAAAAAAAAAAAAAAAAAGCAACAGGAGCAATTTTCGATTTTCTGCCAATTTCCTCATTGGGAAGCTAGCAGGGAACATCAGAAATCTCTGTCCTTCCTTTCTCTCTTCCTTCCTTCCTTTTTTCCCTTCCTTCTCTTACTCCCCTCTGTCAATTCTCTTCCATTCTTCTTCCTTCCTTCACTTCCAGCTTTCTATTACCGCTGTTTATTTAGAAATAGGGCATGAGAGTAAATGGAATTATTCTGACTCTTGAAGCTGCTCATTCACCAGTAATGTTTTTAAGTGAACACAACAATAGCTGAAATCAGGAAGAGATTTCCATTGCCACACAGCAAAATTTAAATGAAAGCAATCACCCTTCTTCAAACTCAACCTTAAAGAGTCTAATACATTCCTGATCTTGGGGAGGGATAATTCTGATTTTAATTTTTTAAACTTAAATATCACTAATTATCTGAAAATAAGAATGAAGACATATCATTAAGTTATGATGTGACATGAATATGAAAAGAGATAGTGTATATTCAGAATTTGATTAAAAAAAACCTCTTACTGTGTGCAAAGTAAGCTGGACAAAATGTAAAAGCATATCTCTGTCACTACAAAGCACTAACAACTATTTTGCAATGTAACTTTCACCAGTTATATACCAAATTTTTATACCAATACCACAGGATATTCAAAATGAATCAACTTCTTTTTCCCTCCATTTTATTTTTCAGCTTATAGCCAATGACAGCACTTTCCTATTGAATGATATGGTTTGACAAACGCTTGATTTTGGGGATTTGGGACCTTTTTCTTATCCTAAACAGCAATTGCTACTTAGTGTGGTATTTCCAACCACATTATCATTCAAATTGCAGGCTGTTTCTTGGTCAGTGCCCACCACATAAATAGTGAATTGGTTTTCTCCTTTTTTTGTCAACTGGTCAAAAGAAATAGTTGCAGGAGAAAACCAAGAGTGCATTTGGATATTTGTTGTTCAAGCTATATTCTTCCCAATATTAGGATGCAAAAATATGCAGACATGTAGAAAAGTTCACCTCTCAAAGAATTGTGTCATCTCTTTTTGCAACCTGGCAGCTTCTTTGCATAGCTTATTCTTAACAGTTGTACCTTTCTAAATCCTAAACCAATTAGGCCACAGTTTTCCAAGATTGATCAAGAGTCACCTTTAAAGTACACTAAGTGCCAAAAAATGTTTTCAAAATTAATTGAAAACAGTTACAGATTTATACACTTTTTCTCTTTCTGTATACCTGATAAAGTAACTCAAGTCATTTCTGGAAAACATTACCCGACTTTATGACCAATTTCTTGAAGATTATGCAATATTATATGCACCAAGCTACCCTTTGAGATCTTTTTATGCACTCTGGCAGCTTTCAGAACTTCTGGAGAATTTCTTTTACCACCTCTTAAAATCTTACCTTCTTTACAAGATGTTTAGAAAGAAAAATATATATGAATGCAACTGTGGGGGAAACTACGGTTGTAAATACAGAATGATAGCGGTGAATTATTTTCTCTTCCCACCCAACTCTAACAAAATTCTATGAAAAAGTAAATAATTACATAATAAGAGCTTCATCTGGATGAAGCCTAAATATTACACATTGCTATTTCATTCAAGCATTGTAAGTAAAACACAAGTGAAATAACAATTATTTTGATAGCAGGATATTAACTATTTTGTATGTCTGGCAACTTTGTGAAGGTTCAGTTTGCAAATATGATTCCTGGAAATCATTAAAACTAATCGAGGAATAGATCTGCACTGGACTGGACTTTTAAACAATACAAATATCTTACCATTTAGTACATTTGATGTGTCTAATAATCACATACATTGGGATTACTTCTCAGTGTCAGGGCATATTCTGGCTTTCTAGAAGAGTATTAAGACCCGGCTCTGTCAAGTAGCATAGGGATCCAAGAGTGATATGCAACTCTGGGAGTGGTTGATAGCTTGAGGATGATTTCTTTTATTTATCTTTTTATGTTTGTTTATTTCTGTAGGATGTTATGATTTTTTTTACTTGCTGAGAGTCACTGATGTATGAGAGATGTATGGATCTGATTAATATTAATAAATGAATATAATATATGCATTTGTTTATTTGAAACATTTTAAAGCATTTTATAAAGAGTAGAAGAGAGCTTTCAGCAGAAATAACATTTCTAAAACTCTACAATGTAAGTGTGACCATTTCTCTTCAGAGAAAAGACTGGTGGGTTAGGAAAAACATAGAAGTTTTCTGCAGTTTCTGTTTCTGATAATATAATATATGGTACCATATGCTTTCCTCTTTTCTAAATAACAAATAGATTGATTCTTTCCAGAACTGTCAATTTGGTGTTCCATTCCATTAACTTGAAACCATACTTGAGCATACTTTTGTCTGTCATGCAGTTGGTATCAAATCAGGTCATTCAATGGTTAATTTTATGTATGCCAAAGCAGTACACTTAAGCAGCAATATACTGTAGGTAATAAATATTAGTCTGTTTATCATTACTGATAAAACTTCATTTTCCTGCACTATATAGCTAAATTGTTGGGTGCAAAAGTCCAGTCCACACATGTAGATCCAAGTAAACTTGATTTATTGCTGAACAGTCTATGCACAAGAATCTTGTCAATGAAAAACATCTGCTCAAAATTAGATAGATAAAGGTAAAGGTTCCCCTTGCATATATGTGCTAGTCATTCCTGACTCTAGAGCAGGGGTCGGGAACCTTGGCTCTTTCATGACTCATGGACTTCAACTCCCATGCTGGCTCAGGAATTCTGGGAGTTGAAGTTCATGAGTCATGAAAGAGCCAAGGTTCCCAACCCCTGCTCTAGGGGGTGGTGCTCATCTCTGTTTCTAAGCCAAAGAGCCAGCACTGTCTGATGATGATTCTGTGGTCAAGTGACCGGCATGACTAAATGCTGAAGATGCACAGTATGCTGTTAACCTTCCCACCAAGGTGGTCCTTATACTTGCATTTTTACATGCTTTCGAGGTTGGCAAAAGCTGGGGCAGGTAATGAGAGCTCACTCTGTTATGCAGCACTAGGGATTCGAACCTTTCTGATCAACAAGCTCAGAGTCTTAGCCTCTGAGCCATCACGTCCCTTTCAGAATTAGATAAATGTCCACAAAATCCAAGGGATGATTGGACTTAGTCTACTTGTGACTATGTAGGGATTCCAGAGGGATCCCTATTTTAAACTTCACTTCCATGTTCTGCTAATCCTACTACAAAATAGATAGATGGAAATTAATGATAGCCGAGTACTGTTTTCAGTTTATTTGAGCCAAAGTACCTATCTAGCCACTGATCTTCAAATGGCACTAATAGAAATTATCCAGCACAATTGAAAAAAAATACAATTTGGGGAGTCTAATATACTGACAGCATTGAATGGCTTCATTGATTTTTGGAATTTTGTTATTGTAAATAAATTGGTTATTGTTTGGTAGCTTTATATCAAGTTGCTTTATTAAAAGTTTGCCTTCTGATTCTAGGATTATACTATTTTTAGCTCTGAGTAAGCTTCTGCTCCCCAAGAGAACCTTGTCAGACTTTTCCAGGGCTTAGGGGCAAGTAGCTCTTTGTCCAACTTGAGTTGGTATGTCAATTGCAACTCTACTTAGAATAAGATACTCTAAATGCAATCATATTTGTGGCCTAGTCATATTCCATATAAAGTACTATAATCTACAAAGCACTGCCATGGAGAACCCTTCAACTGGCCTATATGCTTACAGGAAAATGTAGTTAATGTCATGTAATACCTTTGTGGTAAGTGCTGCACTGTCTACTGGTATATTTCCAAATGCAGTTTGGAAATATATTTCCAAATGCAGTTAAGTGCGGGTTTGGTATAGCTCCCTTCCTATGGAATAGCCTGTCTTTTTAGGCCAAGGTGGCTCCTGCTTCTGCATTAGCTTCATGATTTTGCTGTTTGACTACTTTTTAGAGTATTTTTAAGATTTAGGCAATTTAGAGATTAATAAAATAAATGCATAGATTAAAAGTATGGTGATATACAGATATATTTTGATAATAAATAAAAAAGGTTAACTAAGCTTTTATGAATTACTTTGAGTACTTTTACTTTAAAATTAAAAAAATGTACAGACTTTTATTTGAGTTAAAATATTTTATGCTAAAATATAAGGGAAATAAAATCACTAACGTAAGGTCAGCTAGCTTGTTGCCTTGGGCAACCAATTCCATATGTCAACAGAATACTGATTTAAGTGCCGTGACTTCAAAATTTGAAGAAGAAAAAAATGAACATATTCCAATGGAAAAAATACAATTTGTTTTCCTATTTTAAAGAATGGTAAATAACTTTCTTTAAAAGCTTTTAAATAACCCTGCCAAGAACCCAGTTCTCCTCTTTTTTTTTTTTTTTGCTAAATATAAGTGAGAAATAAATATTTTCAAAATGGTTAGGTCAGAATGATTTCTATGCATTTACCTATTTATTTGCTCTGGTTTGGATCTTGAGATAAATTGATTTACAAAGGAAAAAATATACAAAAAGGTTTCCTGTTCTCTGCTTTCCCTAGCAGTTATCCTTAACTTGAAAAGTCCTTTTTTTGGAGAAAGATTGACAAAATATCGTGATTTGCAAATTGACTTTGAGTGATTATGGAGGAAGAAATCAATGGTTGTACCAAAAGTAATAGGAGCCCTTGGAGCAATACCCAAAGGGCTGCCTAGATACATGGAAATTTTGAACAATGACAAAGTTGAAACTGTTTCACATTTAATAAGTCAGTGCAGCAAAATCGCGCAAACTGATTACAAAGCTAGATATGACCAAGTTGCTAAACTAATCCACTGGTCATTATGTGAAAAATACGACTTACTTGTATCCGAAAAGTCATGAGAACACAAAATAGAAAAAGCTGTTGAAAATGAGAAGGTGAAGATCTTGTGGGACTTTCGATTACAGACAGATCGTCATTTAGAACACAATACGCCAGATATCACAGTTATCAAAAACCGAAGCATATAATTTATTGATATCGCTGTACCAGAAGATGCAGAGTCAAAGAAAAGGAACTAGAAAAAAAATCACAAAATATCATGACCTGGCCATTGAAACTACGTAATTATGGATGAAACATATAACAGTGATACTTGGCACTATGTCCAAGAATTTTACACAGTGCATCAAGAAATTACAACTTCCTGCAATAACACCAAGAGAACTGTAGAAAACTGCACTGCTAGGAAGATCATATATTTTAAGAAAATATTTGGTCGATACGTAGGATGCTGGCAGCAATCTGTATCAACCATCAGTGCCAGTCAATATTTGTGATACATTTTTAAATGTTCAGTTGACTGAGTTTCATGTTTAATGAAT
>JAEANM010008818.1:0-16747 GCA_017656035.1 Myanophis thanlyinensis
TGCTCTTCAAGGGGAGCCCCATGTAGAGAGCATTGGCGTAATCCAGACGGGAGGTCACTAGGGCAGAAGTGACTGTGTGAAGTGACTGTGCGAAATGATTATTATAGAAAATCCATAGCTTATAATTATTATATATACATCTTTAAGGACATATTTCTAACCATTACTCCTGATTTAAAGGATACCAATTCCTGTTTTAAGCCCTTTCCTCCAAAAATGTTGCCCTTTTAGGGCCCCAAGAAAATATATAGACTTTTCCAGTGTTGTGATTATTTAAACCATGATCTGAAATAAATGCTTGAGAATATTCATAAGGTGATTATTACACCTTTTAAAGCAACTGCTTCTTTCTTTTCAGTCTCCATGAGACTGAAAACTGATGCAACTGTTCTAAGAAATTACATTAATAATAATAGTAATAATAATAGTAATAGTAATAATAGAATAATATTCTTTATTGGCCAAGTGTGATTGGACAACTCAAGGAATTTGTCTCCGATGCATAAGCTCTCAGTATACATATAAATAACAAAGTGATAACTCATAACATACAAATGACAATCATAAGATACCAATAGGAGACGGTAATAGAAAAGATGAGACGGATAATAGTAACAAAGCCTCACAATATGGGTAAATATCCTTAGACATAACACAGTACTGTAGTAATTAGGTGGTCAGCAGAGTGATGGCAAAGAAAAAACTGTCTTTGTATAAGGTTGTTTTGTCATGCAATGCTCTATAGTGGTTTTCCTGAGGGGAAGAGTTGAAAGAGATTATGTCCAAAATGTGACGAATCTATAGACATTTTCTCAGCCCTCTTTCTCGCTCAGGCAGAATAAAGATCCTCAATGGAAGGCACACAGTTTCATAAATCAGTTTATTAAAGTAGCTGTACTTTTGTCAGGCTTGTAAAAAAAAATCCCCACAGATAAAACACTAGGGTTGGTTGGTGAGAGTAACTTTCTGTATCTCAAGTGTGAATTTCCAATAATATTTTTACTTCAAACAATTCTTCAGAATCTGCAGAAATAAAAAGTAATATTTTTGTCCAGATAGTGTTGATAACTTAGGTGATATATTTTAATCCAGACAATTTTTGTAGGATGAATTAAAGTTAACAGCTCTTTTTAAAAGAGAGAGAGAGAGAATTTGCTTGACTGCATGCTGTGTCTCTCTCTGCTGGTGGTCTAATGTTTATTATAACATTTGCAAAAGCTATTCTAAGACAGGTTGATAGCACCTGAAGTCTAATGTAACAAATTTCCTGCTGGATCCAATGAAAAGCTTATCTAATAAATTATCCTATTTCATGCAGTTATTGCCGTGAGATGCAAGTCTATTCTCCTTTCATACCTGGCAATAGAACAATGGTAATGTGCAGGAAGTAAAAATACAGAGCATGTTAGTCACAATCACCTAGGTAGAAGAATAGAGGAAGCCAGAAAAGGAGCATAGGGGACCCCAAAAAGAGGCTCGTCAAAGATACACTCAAGCACTAAGGCCAGCCTCCTGAAGATAATAGGAAGAGCAACAGGTATCTTCATAAATGACTTATTTGAGGAAATAAAAGGGGTACTCATCAAATTTACAGATGACACTAAGCTGGCAAGAATAGCCGACACCCCAGGAGACAAGCTCGGGATCCAAACAGATCTTGACAGACTTGAACAATGGGCCCTATCCAACAAAATGAAATTTAATGTGGACAAAAGCAAGGTTTTACACTTAGGCAGGAAAAACATAAGATGCAAGTACAGATTAGGTGAAACCTGGCTCAAAAACAGTAACTGTGAGAGGGACCTTTGAGTCCTAGTGGATGATCACTTAAATATGAGTCAGCAGTGTACAGCCGCCACCGCAGAAAAAGCGAATACAATCCTTGGTATAAACAGAGGCATAGAATGTCTGTGGAGATTCTCGGTCATTCAGGTCATGGTCATCCCAAAGGCGCTTTTTCAAGAGGCAACTGGATTTTATTTTCCTTTGATGAAGATGTTTCTGAAGAAACTTCTTGCATGAGAAGCTAAAGTCTTCAGAGGAAAAACAAAGTTTTGGTCACCATAATTACAAAAAAGATGTTTGAAAAAGTGCAAAGAAGAGCAACTAAGACGATTAAAAGGTCTAGAAACTAAAACATATGAAGAACAGTTGCAGGATATGGGTTTGACTAATCCAGAGAAAAGAAGGACTAGAGGGCACATGATAGTAGTATTCCAAGGAGAGAGGCAACCTGGAGTTGAGGAGAAACTTCCTAACAGTGAGGAATTTTTTTTTAACTGTTTTAACCAATGGAACAGCTTTCCTTCAGAAGTTGTGAGTGCTTCATCGCTGGAGGTTTTTAAGAAGAGATTGGACAGTCACTTGTCTGAAATGGAATAGGATCTCCTGCTTGAGCAGGGGGTTGGACTAAAAGACCTCAAGGTCCCTGCCAGCTCTATTTTGATTGATTGTAACATGCTTCTGAATGTAGCCATCAAGATTCTTGGGGTTAGTCAGTCTCAACAGAATGCAATCTTGTAAAACTGTAGTCACTGCATTAAGCTTATGCTGCAGTGGGAAAAAAAATCATTTATCCATCCCATCATCCTTGCAATTCAGTTTGCTATTCTGAAACACAGGATTATATGAGTCAACTGTGTATTTGCATATATATGAATGTGTGTGTGTATGGTGTATATTTGTGTAGTAGACAATGAGCAGTAGAGGTGCCACTTGACAGCTACGTCCAGAAGAAAGAGTATGAGCAGCTGGAGGAAGACCAGGGCTTGAGGACAAAGTAGAGAGGATGTAGACAGTAAAGCCCAAAAATGATCACAGTGCTGGTTGGAGTACTCAGGGCTGTGATCCTAAGCTGGTAGAGTGGCTTCAATAGATCTCAGGAATGACATCACAGCTTTCTCTCCAGAAGAGTACGGAGCTTGGAACAGCTGAGATACTGAACAGAACCATCAAACTCCCAGGCCTCTGGTACAGGATCCAAGATTGAGGAAGACCACAGAGCAATGGTGGAGAAACTTTTATGTCACTATGTGCCAGCTTCGTGCTGGAAGGGCACGCAAAACCATCCCGTGGAAAACGTGCAGCACCGCTGGCTCCACGTCCTGTTCTCGTGCAGCAATGTGAGCTGCCGAGCTGCTTTTGTGCATGCCGGAGCAGCAAAACCCAGAAGCACAGCATCCCAATGCATGTGTGCTCCAAGAGCTGGCCGGCCTGGCTTCTACATTCCTGGCATGCATGCATGCACAATGAACAGCTGGTTGGTGTGCATGAGCCGGCCGGCCAGCTCTTGGAACACATTTGGATGCTGGGATTCTGCGCTTTCAGGTTTTGCTGCTCCCGCACATATCACTGCACGACAATGGGACGAGGAGTCAGTGGTGTGTATTATTATTATTATTATTATTATTATTATTAATTTAATTTATATACCGCCCCCTCTCACAAAGGGACTCGGGGCCAACCATTAAAAAAAATACAAGGTAATTAAAATCAAATTAAAACAATTACATTAAGGTCAGCTAATTTAAAGGATGCATGTAAAACCATGTCTTCCATAAAGAATCTTGCCACTCCATTCAATTAATCATACATTTTCCCACTTACTACCTGGGGAGGGCATACACTCAAAAGGAGGCCTTTTCAAGGTTACCCCATCACTGTAGAAAAATATTTTACCTTTTCATAGAACAATGAAATTCTGGATCTTTAAGAGACCATTTGGAGCATTAGAGTTGCAGTGAATTATATATGCAGTCATTCTTTCTTTATATTTATGCTATGATGCTGTGCCTTTTTAATCAGTTTTATTTGGATGTTACAGGACCAGAATTTCTAGAGCTAGATGGAATTTTGATGCTGGCAACTAGATCAACAAACTACTAAATTAATAATCAATGGCTATAAATGTCTCAGCTTTCTAAAAAGCATAAACTATTTTGGATTGTTTTTCTCAGATTTTGTAATCATGTTCTGCATTATCTAAAAAATAAAATACAAATACTTGGCCCTCTTGAGGGAATGGAAACTGTTTTACATTAAAGGGTTATCTTTTAGAAATGTGAAAGAGTAATCATAAAAGGTAACATCACTCAATGTC
The DNA here is from genome assembly GCA_017656035.1 of Myanophis thanlyinensis. Classification (NCBI taxonomy): domain Eukaryota; kingdom Metazoa; phylum Chordata; class Lepidosauria; order Squamata; family Homalopsidae; genus Myanophis; species Myanophis thanlyinensis. The sequence continues at coordinate 4,100 of JAEANM010008818.1, forward strand.
TAGAAGACTGCATTTGTTGTGATTAATTCATTCGCCCTGAAGTTTACAAGCTCTGAAAGTTGAAATGTTACATATCTGTAAGTCACGACAAGCAGTGAGACTCAAAGAGATTTGATGGCCAAGGCATACGTGATGAAAAAGAAAAAAAAATGACTCTCTTACCAATTGCCACATCAATTTAATATACAACAGAGATATATAAACAGTCTGTTTTGATATAGACATTATTTATTACCTATAGTATATGTTGTATTGTTTTTAGAGTTGTTGCGATTTAAAAACCTCCTTGAGGGCTACACTAGTTTCAAAGACAAGTAAGAGAGCATGTTGTCCAAAATAATTATGTGTCCACTAGTTTACTTCGAGCTATATGTTGCTCTGTGCCAGGAAATCTGTGCATTTTCTTGGTAGAGACAGTGTCTAAGTTATATCCGAAGAGAGGCAAGCTTTTAATAATATTTAAAGGGACTACATAGAATGGAAATATATCAAATAAGCTGTATTTACTTTTTTGTTATACCCACTAAACACACACCCTTTGTATGAGATTTTCTAGTCTTTATTTAGTCATTTGATTCTTCTAGAAATTATTATGAATATATATGTTTGTTTTATTTTTAATTGGAGTTTTAACTTGCTTTCATTCAGCTTAAGGCAGCATAAATATTTCTCCCTCCTATTTTTCTACACAACAGTATCCCTGTAAATTGGGGCTGAAAGTATGGCTAGCTTCAAGTTATCTAGTCAACTTCCATGGCCAAGTGTAGATTAGAAGTAGAACCTTGTATTTTATAGTCAATGGTCCTAGGTAAATTAGAACATGAGTCTTCTTTTCACACATAATCCAACACCTTAACCCTTATGACATTAGTTTCTCACACAGGAAGGAAGGAAGGAAGGAAGGAAGGATTTTTTGCTGACAAAAATCTAATAGTTGTTCAGCTCAAGAAGTTGATCAAATCTTTTTTTCAATGGTTGTTTTGTTTTCTTAAAAATAAACATAAACACAAGTATGTTTGATTCCAGGATAATTTTATCTTTACGATAATTGCTAGAAAATTTGAAAGACAGTGAAACCTTTTTCTGTTTTAATAAATCTTCAGTGCAGATAGTGGACTCAAGATACTGTTAAAATGTTTTCTTCCTGAAAGTGATGCTTGTTATTTATGGTTTATATTTTTAATAAACCACCCTGAGTCTTTTGAAGCAGAATAGAGATATATGAATGTATGTATAGCAGAGCAGCAGAGAACAAATGGCTTAAGGTGGCAGTAAATTTTTACAGGAGAAAAATTCTAGTGCATGTTCATAATCTTTCTCCAAAAAATCTAATTGAACTATGTTGGCTTGCGTTTTTCCTCCCATTTATTTTAAAGATTACTCCAAACAAGTTTCTATACATCTAAAGACAAATAACAAAACATACCTTATCAGCTTCTATACAATATAGTCATTCCATAAAAATGATGGTTTCTGGGCACTATACCAACTCACTAATGATTGCAAGTACTTCAAAATTCCTCAATAACTTCTGCAGGGCAGCAGACTGGATAAAGCTTTTCTTGAATCAACCTATTGCTGACCTTATTTCATTTTCCATTATTATAGCATGCCTTATATATTATTTGCTAGCTACTAAATATCCCCTTAAATATTAAGATGAAAGTTGTATCAGCAACTTAGAAGTTAGGAAAGCCTATAATGAATATGACCGCCAATCTACTGGTGAAGCTGTCAACAGCCAAATTTGACTATAATTAACAAGAAGCTCCTATCTGCACTTCAAAACACATCCTGAGCACCATAATTTAAGTACAAGTAATTCTCGACTTACAACAGTTCATTTAGTGACCGTTTGAAGTTACAACAGCATTGAAAAAAGTGACTTTCTTTCTTTTCTTCATAAAGAAAACTCATCTTTATGATGGTTGCAGTGTCCTGGGTCATGTGATCACATTTTGCAACCTCCTGACAAGCAAAGTCGATGGGGAAACCAGATTCATTTAACCACCATGTTACTAACTTAACAACTGCAGTGTTTCACTTAACAACTGTAGCAAGAAAGGTTGTAAAATGGGACAAAACTCACTTAATAAATGTTTCACTTAGCAGCAGAAATTTGGGGCTCAATTGTGATTGTAAATTGAGGAGTATCTATATATCTTAAAGGCCAAAAGAGCTCTATTGTTTCACGATGTCATCGTTTAGAATTTCATGAATCAAACACAGAAAACATTGAATTCATATTCTTCTTTTTTATAGACATAAGGAGTACGGAAATTTTCATTCTGATTATAGCAGTGATGCTTGCTGTCGAAGGACTGACCTTTGATTTGTGGACCTAAGAAATATCCAGTTGAAAGTGCATGTTGTGTTCTTCCACAAGAGTTATACGCACATATCTATTTATGTAGTTCTAAACTTCCTGGATCATGTAAAGAATACTAAGTGCATTGTAATTTTTTCCAACTACTAGAATGCATATAAAATACAGTTAATTGAATTTATGTGGATTCAGGCTGGATATAAAAGAAATGAATCTAGAAACCAAAAAGGTAAAACAATAAATAAAATGAACATATGAGGGACCATGAAGACACTCACCCAATGGTTGTCCTGCAATCATCCTGGCATTTTCGCCTGCCACAGCAGCTCTTGCGTGCCTCTCACTCATGTATTGTACAAATGCATAACCTTTGTGCACTGAACAGCCAACTATTTTTCCATACTTTGCAAAGATTGCTTCTATATCTCCTTTTTTGACAATGGCTGTATTAAGATTACCAATGAAGACTCTGGAGTTGATGGATTTGGGATCATTCTTATTGGTGACATTACTGGTCTGTGTTTTGCCGGTCATGCTTGGCTCACTTGACTTCAGCCCTTGAAAAAAGATGACAAAGGATTTGACTTAGTTGCATAAAAACATGGATAGATTAATATAAGAATTATAATCTAATAAGGGAATAATAACATTTCAATTAATATAAAGAAAAACTATGAGGAAGTTATATAATGTTGATAATATTAAGAAAAACGTAAAATTACTAAATACTAATCTACTGGATATATCAGTGTATGATATTCTATTTTTTAATCTTTATTTATTATTTTAATACTAAAGATGATTAGCCTGCCTCCTCAAAACATGAAAAGTTCTATCAGGCATCATAGTCACCAAGCTACAAGATGGACCAATATAAATGCATGGTTAGAAGGACAGTGGGAACAACATCAAGGCTCAAATCACTTGTTGCTAGATATAAGAGTTGTCCCAAAGGTCAAGACCAGGGGTGTCAAACTTGTGGACCATGGGCGGATATATCACTCGCTGGCCATGCCCATCTCCATTTTAGCGAAAAGGAAAAAGTTGTGACACATCATGTGGCAACAATGTGTTGTCGCGAGTTTGACCCACCCTGGTCTAGGCAGACCAATCTGAGCACAGCCTGGATTGATTACAGGAAAGCCATGACTCAATGCCACAGGTACATGATATGTGAATGCCTTGCACTATACAAACAGGACATACGGACCCTCCTCAAGAACTCAGTGAGACTGGAATACAACACTGAAAGTTAACTTGCACAATTGGCCATCAAATAAGGCATATATCAAGGTGATGCTGATCTCGCTGCTGTTCTACCTGTTATGTATAGGCTTGAACCCACTCAGCCACTTAATCACAAGGACTGGATACAGATGTAAGCTAAGAGTGGAATAACTATTGTCAGTTCCTTTGCATGGATGACATTAAGCTGTATGCTAAGAATTAAAAAGACAATGACTCACTGATCCACCTGACATGGATCTACAGGGAAGATACTGGGATGTTTATTTGGATTGAAGAAGTGTGGCCAGATGGTAGAAAAAAATAGTTCAGTCTAAAGGGATGGAACTACCAGCGAGTCACATAACAGACATACAGACTATAAGTATTTTGGTATTTTACAGTCACATGAAAATCTTATGAGGCAAGGAAGACAGGAACATCCAGGTACCTTCAAAGATAGGACAGATCCTAAAGAACTAGATCAATAATAGTAAGAAGAGTCACATTATTATCACATATGCACTGCCATCAGACAACCTGCTGGTATAATGAATTGGACAAAGGAGGCATGAGGCTGCCAAAGTGAAGACCCTGAAGCTCCTCACAATTACTGAGACTCCTAAGGTGGGAGAATGGCTCCAACTGATCCCATGTGCATCATTAAGAGTTTTCTGTCCAGAAATGTGCAGTGCTAGGAGCAGCTAAGATCCAATTCCAATATTTTTCATAATCATTGATTATGGATGGATATCAAGGACAAGTCACTCCAAAACTTTGCCAAAAAACCTGTAGAGATTACACCAGGCAAGTGCCAAGAGTCAACAATGATGCAAAGACACCAGAAAAAAAAGTCATTTCATATAGATGTGAAAAGACACAAAGGATGGATGGAAACTTTAGCATCTTTTAAATTAATGGTAAATTATCATGGAGCAGAAATTCGCCAGTGCCATCTTTTTACTTTGGAAGAACCAGAACGATTATAGTTCAGTTTCTCTTAAATCCAATTCTGAAATTATATAGAACTCTCAAGGTAACATTTTACGTTCCAATTATTTCTGACAGTTTCCATTCCATACCATGGGAGAAACCACACTTTTTAACATGGTAGGCAAATCCAAACCTTGGATTTTAAAATTTTAAAATAAAAAAACCATAAATTCCAAAAATAAATTGTAATATCTTCAGCACACACAAATAAACACAAAGCAAAATGTTATAAAAGACGCATTAAAGAGAGCTTCTTACTTCTCAAATATTGGCTTGATTCAAATTAAGTAAAAAAACTGAATGCTGTAGGGCCATATGAAACTCTTTGTGGCCTCTACTGACTTATTTTCATCCAGAATAAATTCTTAAAAATTGGTTCATATTCAGGAACATTTAAGCAGCCTTAAGAAATGTACAACATAATTCTACAAACTTCCATTGACATATACGTCTTGTTGAATTAAATGGGGCTTATTTGAGATAGATATGATTTCAGTTTAACGTAAATAAGTGAACCATAGACAATTCAAGTTTTTATATACTATCAAAAATTGAAGATAATCCTTGATTTAAAACTTCCAGTGTGGTGACTCACACACATTAGGGATTTATAGTGTTTTATGTCAAAACAATGTCATATTTTAAATTCAGTGTCATTTACGAAGGCTTCAACAAACATAAGTAGGATTCTGTTATAAACAAGAATTAGAGTAGCAGAGTGCAGAGAGTACTATTCAGAAAGGAAAAGAATTTCTCCAATGGTTATTACCATAAAATTAAAATATGTCTTGTGGAAATTTGGTAATGTAAGAATAATATTGATGTTTGCATAATTAAAATGCAATTGACTTTAATTTGATTGTCTTTGATGTGAAAAAATAATCTCCGTCATTTAAATTTCCATATAAGAAAAGAAGTCAAGAATTTCCATAGCAATGAATAACAAAAAAACCTTATGTACTACTTTTGAACCTGGAGTTATTTATAGTTTTTCTTACACAATCAGCAATACAAAATGTATTTGTGATACATATAATCCTTACAGTATTAGATTTGTATATACACAAATGACCTTTATCACAATAATTATAATTATTTGTAATATTTGACCTCAGAAATTCAGAAAATTCACAGGCTACTGGAACAAGTAAAATAAGTAAGGTAGATCAGGGGTTCTCTCATAAACACCTTTTCTTCCTTGATTCCAAGCATTTCAAGTATGCAAAGTATATTGTAGATAGTACATATGGACCTAATTAACATAGGAGTTTAACCATAATATGGTTTATTTTTGGCTCAATGAATTTATGATTCCACCCATTATGGTGTCTCTAATATGGCAAGTTTAAAGAAATCATTTATTAATAGGTAAACATAATCATTGTCTTCCTTTCTAGTTTGTAACTTGGCCTATAGAGATCTGGACAAGCAAATAAAAAGAAATAGAAAACATAGTTTTTTGCTTCTATCTGTTAATTATCTGGAACTTGCAGTCCAGTCAGGGTGTTGTCATTCTAGATGAACACTAATTATTTCTCTCCATTTTTATTGAAGGCCAGATACTCTTATTCGATCTCTGCATCTCAGATAGCGGGTTGATAGAGTAATTCAAACGAACCTATACCCCATGCCAATTTCAGTATGCTGAGTTCCTGGCAGTAAATTCCACCTGAAAACAAGATTTTCCCAGTTTGCTTCAACAAGACTTGACAACAAATGGAATAAGGCTACAGAAATCTCAGCAATTAGATTGCTTTCACTGCAGAAATGAGTTTGGCTCAACTTGCTAAGACAGAGCTTTTTTCAGTTTTTTACTTTTACTTTTATGGACAAAGAAGCAAATTGCTTTCCTGAAAACTGAGAAATGTGCAAGTAGCTAAGATACTAGACACTTATTATTTGGCACCAGCCTATCTATTAAAAGAGCCTACACTTGCTTTTTATTGTAATTTCTTCCTGGATTATTGACCTTTCTTTGATACAGAATCTGAAATGGCTGGGCTGGTATATACATGAGTAAGTAACTGTGGGAAAGGCTTTGGAAATAATAGCTAGTCCTGGCTGATGGCTTCTATGCCTTTCCCTAGCTATTTGTCTAACTATGACTTAAAGATGCCGTGGTGTTGTTGAATTATATTCCCAAAATAGAAAAATTTATTTAAGAACTTTGGTAGTGCATATGGAAAAGATACTATGATAGCTACAGGTAGTTATCTGTATGCAGCTTTTGGCCCTTGCTAACAACTGATTTTGGTTTCTGTGCATAATTTCAGTGTGCACATTAAGTCACTTAACAATTAACATCTGACATAATTTCACCTCAGCTAAAATGAGACCAAGATATGACCCAGTAAAAATGGCTGAAATAAATGAAGGCAACCAAATTCAGCTTTGAAAAAGAAATGTGTATTATTACAGACGCCTTAGAAAGGTTACAGAGTTACTGTTGTTTCAAATTGGTTTTCTGAGTACGAATATAAAACACAAAAATTACCCAAGTCAGTTTATTTTACTTATTTACCATTTATATGGCAAAACAGACACTTTGTTCAAAACAACTTTAAAACATGAAAAATACAAAACCAAATGTGAATTCAAACACAAGTGTAGAAGTTTAAATTTGCTTAAACCACATCTATGCAGTTCAAAGACACAGCAAGAAATGAAAATTGATACTGAAATGTCCTTGAATATAACAGTCCTCTCAATAAACATCTGTGGCAATTGCTTCTGATCACTCTCTTTCAGAATGTGTTCCAATGAAGCCTTTTTCTGTACCCAATTACCCTACTGTATTCATGGAATTTTACAAGATGTTTTCTTTTTTTAGCCTTCAACTATTTTCCTTCCACTTTTTCAATCATTTCCCCCCCAGGCATCTGAGGTATGGCATGCATTTCCTAAATGGTGTCCAGAACTATTATACAGGAGACAACGGAAAAGCACAAGCTAGTCTGTGTTTGGTTACAAATAATCAAGAAGAAACTGATCACACCAGAGAATGTAAATGGCAATCCCAAAACTGAAAAAGGGAAAAGACTCTTCTGATAAGTCTTAATTAATACCCAAACTGCTTTTGTCTCATTTAAACACTGACACCCCCCCCCAAAAAAAGCAGGGACTAAAATTAAAAACATGTGTAGTCCTGTCTGTTGTCGAATCCTAGAACCAATCTATACGTACCCTATTACAGTCACATAGGAGCCACCAAAAACATGGTTTCAAAGGTCATCTGAAAAGGAAGGATGTTTAATTTCTGTAGATAGCATCAATATTATGAACAATGCCAAAAGGAGCATTTTTAAAAAACTGAAGTCCCTTAAAGCAGGCATGTCAAACATGCGGCCTCGGGGCCACATGCAGTCCATTGAAAGTGCACCTGCGGCCCGCACAGATGATATTTTACACACCACCTTGGATCCTTCTTCAGCAGAAAGGTGGGGTAAAATATTTTAAATCAATAAATAAAATTAAGTAAGTGAGCAAACAGGAAGGAAAACCCTATACACTGTCCTGAGTTCACTGTTGAAAAGGCAGTCTAGACATGTAACAGATAAGCAAAAAAGTTTCTGAGGCTCCCCGGGCAAGTTGCAAGAGAAACGCCTCTCCCCAGGATTGACAGCAACTCCTCCTTAGCCTGGTCAGAGGAGCCGGTCAGACGAGGCCGGACCTTGTAACTGGACCTGTGTTGCTGCCACTGGCATGTGTTTTCTGCTTGTCCCACTGTCCCAAGAGCTGCCAAGGGCGAGCACAACTGCTGCGGCCCAATTGAAGAGAATGTGGCCCTCATCATAACTCAAATGTGACAATATGGCCCTTGGGGGACTCTGAGTTTGACATGGCAGCCTTAAAGTACAAAAATGTTCAACTGGATTCCCTAGTCTTTTATGACAGATTTGGATAGGGAGGATTGGACATTAGCAATAGCAATAACACTTAGACTTATATACTGCTTCATAGTGCTTTACAACCCTCTCTAAGTGGTTTACAGAGTCAGCATATTGCCCCCAATGATATGGGTCCTCATTTTAACCACCTTGGAGGGATGGAAAGCTGAGTCAACTTTGAGCTGGTGAGAACTGAACTGCAGAACTGCAGCCAGCAGAAATAGCTTGCAGTACTGTATTCTAAACACTGCACCACCATGGCTCAGTAGTGGATTTTAAATTAGTGGATATTATGATGCCAGAAATTTCTAGATTTATACAAATTTGTATACATGTGTGCTTTCCATACAAAATAAAGTGCTGTGTATGTACTGGACTTACACAGATTTTTTTTTACTTGCAGGAGAATTCTTTGCTCCATTAATTCATAGGAAATTAGCTTCAACTTTCATTCATAATTCAAAGGATGGGAAACAATATTGTCACTGCATTCAGAAAGAATAATTTCAAACATGTATTAAGTGTATTAAACGTCAGACAGTTATTGTGACTGTGATCATTTACTTTTACAGATAAAATCATGGCTCTGCTTCTATGCTTATCCTCTAGGTCCTAGGACATAAATTATAAGTATGGTGACCATATTTTCTTGGAAAATAATAAAAGAATGAACCATAAAAAGGGGCAAATCTGAAATAGATTCATAAAGGTAGAAAAAATAATTGTTTATATGTTTATAATTTATTATAAAGTTTTTGAAAAGAGACTGAATATTTTAGGAGACAGAAGAATGTTATTTAAAACAGGCAACTCTACAGTTGATTTTGCCTATGTTTATTTGTCATGACTAATTGGAAAGGCCTGATCACTTAGTTCAAATGAAATATCACTGAATTTTCTCTCTACTGAGCCACAAATGTCAGTCTCCAGTGACTTTTTAGGAAACTTTTTTGATTATCACAAATAAAATTCTAATTAAAAATGAATAAAACCATTCCATTATTCATTGATTTAAAATATCTAATGAGGTTATACTGGCTGATTTGAAAATAAACTAGTCTACTTGTCTTTGTTCATGGGCTAATGACAAAGAATTAAATCAAGGAAGCATGAATGGTATTTGATTTAATAAGTGCACAGAGGTATAGAAGAGCCTAGTATTTTATAAGCTGCAAAACAAGAGCAGCAAAGACGAGTAGAATAATCATCCAAGAATAATCCTCTAAGTATTAATGGAATGCTTAGCAGCATAAAAGACTTAATTTCTGAAATTGGTAAGTGGGTGCATTTCAATTTGTTTGAAATGTCTGGCATCGACACTTAGTTCTAACACTCTTTTTTTCTAACTTCACAACATCTGGCAAATGTTAGTTATAATCAAGAGTAAGCTTTTCTGAAGAACATCTGCAATCAGCACATAATCAATTCAGTGAAAACATAGTCACTTGCACATAATGCAATTCAAGTGAATTTCAGGGTGGGAGGTAAGGGAAAATACCAATGCTGTTAGGCCTGGATGAAGTCAGCATATCAATGTTACCATGTTACTGTTTTTAAATCGGGAGCTTAATTAAGCCTTCACTATCTCAAATTTAAAGCTAGATGTTGACCTAATTAAAGAATCCTATTTTCTATTGAGCAAAAAGTACTTCTAGTAAGCTCAGAGTAAACATGAAGGCAACAACTTTTTTCTAGAATTAGCTTGGCCTTATTTTTTCATTTTTCATTAGCCAGCATATAACATGTTATTTCTGAACTTGACATATACAACCATGTCTAAAAACTCTTAATATTATATGATTCTAATCAATTTTGAAGTCACCAACACTAAGATAAAGATGGATATTTGTATTTTTATTAAGGGGAACTCTCAATATTAATAAGCCATCAACATTAACCATGATACCAATCAGGAAAACAGTGTATAAAGACACTAAATACTGCATATTTCATTGTTCATATTGTTAGCTAGCATGTGGCAAAATCAGAGCCAAAGTGAGTAACTGGGCATATATGAACAGGACAAGAAATCTCATAAATCCATATATGATGCAAATAAGTATCATCCTAATTATCTATTAACACCATGCTACTGTTAGAATCAAGTTGAAGTATGATTATAATATGGAGTTGTCCATTACAGACATATTTATCTCCCAACATGTACCTACCTTCTTAATAGTTGATCAGATGATTAGCGGATGATTAGGGAGCGGGAGGCTACAACATATGAAGAACAGTTGCAGGAATTTGGTTTGCCTAGTCTAGTGAAAACGACTAGGGGAGACATGATAGCAGTGTTCCAATATTTGAGGGGCTGCCACAAAGAAGTGGGGTAAACTATTTTCCAAAGCACCAGAAGGAAAGACAATAAACAACAGATGGAAACTAATCAAGGAGACAAGCAACCAAGAACTAAGGAGAAATTTCTTAACAGTAAGAACAATTTAACCAGTGGAACTTCAGAGGTTCCTTCAGAAGCTGTGGTTGCTACATCACTGGAGGATTTTAAGATACTAGAGATCCAGTCAAGCAGTGGTGGGCTGCAAATTTTTTAACAACCAGTTTCTGCCCTAATGACTGGCTGGGTAGCCGTGGCTGGTAGATCATGTGACTGAGTGGGTGTCACCAACTTGATGTCACTTACATCAAAGGGTGCTTCACCTCGCTTGCTCTCATGACCAGGGGGATGCTGCAATGGTCGGAAGTGTGAAAAACAATGATGTCACTTTTTTCAGTGCCATTGTAACTTTGAATGGTCACTAAATGAACTGTTGTAAGTCAACTTGTACAAAAATACAAAAAGTTTCTTTGCTTGCTAAAAGCAAGCATTAATACCAGTAATTACGTTAGAAATGGGGGAATACACACTGAAGATCAGCGAGTCACAGCCATCATGGAAACCTAAACCATTTTGTCTAAATATCTTCCTTTTCCTCAGAAATACCTGCAACCCGGAGTTACAAATCAGGCAGGGTGCCAGAGCATATTAAGGAATTAAAATAGTTAAAATACAGCCAACTCTTGCTCATAAAGTGAAACCCTTTATGAGTCATTTAGCTCTCCAGAAAGTGAGTGGGCATATTTGGGCTACAAAATGCTAAAGAGACAAATTCACCTCTTGAGTGAGGGCTAATCCCATTCTTTCTTTGTTCAGACCTTGCTGCAGGGAATTTTTGCCTTGAATATAGCTATCTGTCTTTTTATCTCTTAAGTGCTGACATCTGCTGTGGGCTATTAAGGAAGGTGGGGGCTGCTTTTTCCTCTAAGAAAACATGTTTCTCCGTTTCTCATCAGGGAAAAATATATTCTTCCTTTTTAATAATTCCCAAAATATTTTATTCTTCTAGAAGAGGGGTGGTGCTAACTTTCTACACTTGGTGCCATGTAACTATGCCATATTATCATGAGAAAAAGCTAAAACAAATCAGAAAGCGGATCCACTTATTACTAGTGAGCAATCATGTTCCTTGGCCTCTCTGAAGCAATGTAAGAGACTCCTATCCCAAAGATGCTTTTTCAAGAGGCAACTGGTCTTTCTGGAAACCAAGAAAATCCACTTGCCTCTTGAAAAAAGCATCTTTGGGACAACCATGACCTGTATGGCTGAAGAATCCCCATAGACAAGAAACTCCTATGCTCAGTGAACTGACAAAGTGCAGTTTCCCACCCAGGAGGAGAAGCAATCATTAGATCCATTTGCACCACTTAAATATACCAGCTGGTCTCACTCGCCTCACAAGATATCCTTAGTATCCAGATTTAAGGAAAGATCACATGCCCCCAGCAAGGCAGTAGAAAAATCAGGCAGAATGCCAAGCTTGCTTCCTGCCTCTCAGCCATTTCTTCTATGGCTATTACAACCCTTTTGTAAATAGCTGTTCCAATCCAGCTGTCTTGGAAGTATACTCCAAAAACTTAAAACAACTCTTTAACAATCTTTAAGAAAGACTGGGGCAGGGGAATTCGAGAAGCTCAGCTGCTCAGGCTGGAGACAGAAAGTCTGAGCGTACTGCCAAGAACCATTAAGGCTAGGCAGTTTCTGAAAATACTTAAAATAGGGTGACCATATTTGATAGCCAAAAAAGAGGACGGGGGGGCGGCGGTGGTGGCGGCGGGGGGGGCCGCTGTCTTCCCTTCACCGGAAATTGACCGCATTCGATTGCACTCTTGCTGGATTTTTGATTGCACTCTTGCTGGAGCCTCTCGCTTTTCTCC
>JAEANM010008819.1:6199-16744 GCA_017656035.1 Myanophis thanlyinensis
ATGAATGAATGAATGAATGAAAATGAATGAATTAATGAATGAATACTGGAATCGCCAAGTCAAAGTATAGATTTAAATCTCACTGAGATGCTATCCAGTGATTTAAAATTTAAAACAGCCCAAACATTGCACAGATGGGGAAAAAAATCTGCAAAAAGAAGTGGGAAAAAAATTCCTCCCAGGCAATGTCAGACACTAGTAAATGATTGAAAAAAGGTCAACCTGAGCTTGTGCCTGTCAAAGAGTCACTACCAGATATTAGAGCCACATGTGTACTTAATCTTTTTCATAGAAGAAAATGGCATATCTATTAATTTTCTGGTGAAATAAATGATTTCAAAGTCATTTTTTAGTTTTTCTGAAGTTCATTTAAGTCACCTTTATACATTATTTAAATTAAGAAAAAATATTGATATTTCCATATATACTTTAGAGAAAACGTTACATGGGGTGTACCTACTTTTTTCACATGACGGTATAGTTTGGGAATGCAGTTTTAGAGAACAGTGAATAAAAAAATTCAAAAAAGAAAATCAGACAATTTATCATGCATTACAAATATTTGTATAAGTGGTCCCCTGGAAATCTCTCCTGTGACCTTGAGATACTTTCAAACATCCCAGTGCTGGCTTAGCTAAACTTTTTTTCTTAAAAAAAGGTGAGGCTGGAGTTTACCAATTCTTAAGGTATGGGCGAGAGGCTTGGCACATAAATAAATAAATAAATACATTGTTCTGGAAGGCAAAGATAACCTTTGAGCAATCCCCACTTCAGACTTCCAGCACTGCAGCTTTTTCTAAAATATAAGGATGTGCCAAGGATTGCTATTCCATATAAGTGGTTGTTGCTTAGTGATACCAAAACTAAAAGCAAAACGAAAAACAAACAAACAAAAACCCTGACCCAGAGGTGACAACAACCAATGTATCAAGATTGTGATGTCCAAAAGTAGTCCCTTGTGATGTTTGGTCTCTATGCAAAACAGCATTTTCAAGATCCTCTGAGAAGTGCAGCACTAAAGAGAAAGTGGATCAAGAGCATCATGGCTTTTGCTCTCATCCATCTGTAAGGAAGGGAATGGGGGAGACCTCACGTGCATACACTTACTTCTCTTTTAAAATTACTACAGCTGCTGTGACTATAAAGTTACATCAGGTGAGCCATTACAGCACTTTTCCAAACATGCAAAACAACTAATTTCCTGATTTTATTTCTCTTTGAGTAGTGCATCTTCAAGGCCACGGTGTATCAAGAAAAGTCTCTCTCCACTTGTTTCCATGTCCATAATTGGATTCAATTACCTCATATCCAGTGCTGGAAAATAAAAAACAAAACAAAATTCTTATTCAAAATATGAGCTTTCTTCTTTTCTTTCTTTTTACAATTACATTGTGCATCTTGCTCATGAATTACTTTTATATTTCCAGAATGAAAGGAAAGGCGAAAGGACAACTGTAACATCATCATTTCATAGGCAACTCTCTATGTAAAATTGCACAAAATTTTCACAATTATTTTCCGTTTCCCCAGCATTTATTTAAATACATTTTTCATGTGTGACAGATAAAAGGATATTGGATTCTCATGAAATGATAAAAGGAAGAAAGGCTCTTTGTTTACATATAGGAAAGGTTTTTGCATCTGATGCCAAGTCATAAGGTTCCTTTTTTTTTTACCAGATTAAATGTTTGTCCACTTCCAGGGACAGCATTCAGCAACCTCAATAGATAATTATAAGAATTTAAAACCCAATGTGAATATACGTTATTGCATGACTCTTTAGACTCACCAAATGTATTTAAATTAACTATAAAATTAGATAAAATTAGATAAAACTGTTACCAAGTTTGAGTAAATAAATTTATTTTTTGACTAAATCTAAAATAAGAATTTTGCATGTGGAACAAACTGATGAAACACTCATCATTATACCACTGATTAACTGCTTGACTGTATAAGACCTAATTACTAACTAGTTAGGCCGCAGTGAAAGATTAATTAATCTCTATTCCCATGTAATGGCTTTAGTATAAAATAAAAATCAATGAAGTCTGAAGTAAATAGCAAGTCAGAGTGGAATGCTACACACACAATATGAACATTTGTTCAATTATTTTTCCTTTCGGCTGATTGATGGCAAATATGGCATTCTCCAGTACTATTAAGCCAGTAAAGAAAAATTCATTTTACAGACTATGTGCTTGAGTCATTGCAGTCAGCTGCATAGCTATAAATTAGTGAAATGGATCTATGTTACACAGATCTTACATACAAAAAAACAAAGATGTATACAGTTATTTTGATTTATGTATCTTTGTTTTTTATGTCTGTATATTTCCTTGGTACACAGATTTTTCTCACAAACATGACTGTTTATGTTATTGAATTTAATAATCAAAATTTTATACCAAATAGAACCCACAATTTAATGTTAAAATATAAAAGGCTCCTATATTCCATATACAACCACTCAGTCAGGCTCTTTAGCCTATGATATTCCTTCCACCGCTGTACTAGTCATATAGATTCAATCCTCATTATTATGTGTTGGAAATCCCTATTCTCCCAAACCCTATAAGTTTTCATACTTCTCCAAAAGTTGGAGTAAGTCTATTGACATTTCCCCCTTTAAATATAGGCAGCTCAGTTTTGGCTTTGAAAGGAATAATATTCAGAGAGTTAGCTTCTTCTAACCATAAATAACTTTATTTGCTGTAGACAGTGTTCTCATCCTTTGCAACTTTAAAAAAACTAGACATCTTAAAGTTGTTAAAGTTCGGAAACATTGCTATGAGACATCAGAGCTGATTTTAAGTTTTAAAAATATAATTAAAATATTGCAGAGGAGAGATTATTAGTGTTTTCCTTTATACATACAACTGTATTATTCTTGATAATTTTGAGGACTATGACAAGAAGTAACAATCATCAATGCTCCATGTGCTAGCACTAAGAGTGAACTTCACACAAATAATTATATAGTTTAAGTTTTGGACAAATCTTTTTGCCCAGTGCAGAATTTCCTCAGATAGCAACTTCACAATTTTTCTATTGATTAAAAGATACTAAAGCTTAGGAAATTTCAAAATCTCTGAGATTGTGATTTTCTGACTAAAATCCTTTCAAATCCTTTTGGAGGAAAAATCCCAAATTTTGTACAATGTTGTGTTATATTGAGATCTTAGCTATTTTAAGATTACTTTCATTTTATTTTGGTGCCCCTCTCAGAGGCCACTTATGGTACCCACATGGACCATCAGTGGTTGTTTGAACAGAGGCAAAAGTAGCATTGTGAACCAAACATTATATCCATTATATCTAATGTAATATACAGCCTGGGATGGACTTCAACATATCTAAGAATTAATATTAAACCTAAGAACATAAATTTTCTGTCCAAAATGGCAGTAAACACCCTATCAAAGTGAACCATTTTCATCAAATTCCCTATATATTCCAAAGACTTGGGAAATTTTCTCTTTACACTAGTTTAGGAACAGACAGAAGTCCTACAGCATTATTTTCATGTGGAGTTTTGAAGTTCAACAGTTTACATTTTTGAGAGATAATTATGTGTTCTTGATACGCCAGAGGAACAACAGGGACACTTAGTGTAACAAATATTTCTGGAGCAATTGTGACAAAAATAATACTGAACAACAAAGATTTTGCTTCCTGAACACTTTTGGACATATCTAAGATTTTTTGCAGCCAATCATGAAAATAACCTTAAATTAACCTATCAGGTACTGTTTAAAAAATCTGTTTTTGCAATCATTAGTTATAAAATGCTTTGTGTAATTCATGCATGTCCAGGCATGCATTTGACATATTGTATAACGCTGTACCACAAGAACCATGGTGGCGCAGTAATTACAATACAGTATTGCAGGCTAACTTTGCCAACTGCTAGAAGTTTGATCCTGATCAGCTCAAAATTGACTCAGTCTTCCATCCTTCCAAGGTCAGTAAAATGAGCACCCAGATTGTTGGCAGCAATATGCTGACTCTGTATACCTCTTAGAGAGGGCTGTAAAGTACTGTGAAGTTTCAAGACATAGGATAGTCTAGGCACATGTAATTTACACAAGAAGTAAGCCAGTTGTAGACTTGCTATAGGACAACTAGTGATAGCAGAAATGTTTCACTCATGTTGGGACAGTTGTGATATGTTTTACATTTGTGGCAAGTACAGCTTAAGCCTCAGAGATGCATCACAAACTGGAATTGTTAAGGAACCATATTCTGATTATGAGATTGATGATCAAGGCAATTGGGTTCCTCATATTTGTTGTGCGAGATGTGCTGTTCATCTTAGAACTCAGACAAACTTGGAAGTCAATGTCATTTGCTATCCCAATGATATAACGAAAACAGAATGATCATGTGAAAGACTATTACTTTTGTCTGATTAATATCAATGGCTCCTCTGCTAAAAATAAGAAATAAATTAAATACCCAAATCTGCCTTTAGCCATAAGACCAGTGGCACATGATAACAATCTGCCAGTACTGAAGCTATCAAAGAAATAAAGCTTAGATGAAATTGTTGAAGATGCTGCAATGCATCAGCCAGGAAGGAACAGTGACGAGGATGTGGATTTTGAAGTGTGTTTGTCTGGTAAGCCTCATCTCATACAGAATCAAAATTAAATGATCAAAGCAGAAGTACTGGGTTCAAAACTGCTAGAATGGTGTTTGCTATCAGTACCAATACAAAGCTTTCTATCTTTCAAGGCCAAGATGATTTTACAAATTTCTTTGCACAGGTTGAAACCTCATTTTTTGTACTGACATTGATGATTTGTTCAGTTTTGGGTGGTGAGCTAGAATGGCATTTTAAGCTTCAAGGCTGTCTTGTTATACAATGACAATATACATCCTTCAGTTCTTATTGGCTATGCTGCACACATGAAAGAAACGAATGAAAACACGGAACTGTTGTTGAAGCATATCTAGTACACTAAGTGTAACTGGAATATCGGTGGATATCTAAAAATACTCTCTCTGCTGCTTGTGATGCAGCTTGGATATACCAAGTACTGTTGCTACAAAATAATGTGCAAAAGAATCACACTACATGAAAAAGAAATGGCTACTCCAAAAGAATTTGCTTCCAGGTCAAAAAAGCGTGATATTTTGACCAATCAAAGATATTTTTGTCTCCCCTGCACATAAAACTTGGACAGAAGAAAAAAAAAATCTGTGAAAGCTATGAAGAAGGAAGGTGAAGGTTTTCATTATTTGAAACAGATGTTTCCATGAATAACTGATGCTAAGATTAAGGAAAGCATTTTTGTTGGCCCGCAGATCTCCAATGAAAAGCAATTCGAAGATCTGTCAGTAGCGTGAGACGAAATCACCTGGAAATCATTTGAGGATGTTGTTAAGAATTTTCTTGGTAACTGCAGAGCACCAAACTATATTTAGTTGATTGCTAAGTTTCTTACAGCACAGAAGATTGTGAAGTGCAACATGTCACTGAAGATTCATTTTCTGCATTCACACTTGGACTTCTTTCTCGAAAATCTAAGTACAGTCAGTGATGAACATAGTGAAAGCTTTCACGAGAACATTGCCATAATGGAAAATCAGTGTCGGGACAACTGGAATTCATCAATGCTGGCTGACTATTGTTGGACACTGCAGTGAAATGCATCAGACACTGAGTACAAGTGCTAATCAGCAGCAAAACACTTTTTAGGCTGTCGAATTTGTGCAGTATGTTAGAAACATTATGCAATTAAATAAATTATAGTCAATAAAAGTTAATTTCATATTTCTTAAGATTACTATGATTTTGAAATCACATTTGTGTTCCGTTTGAAAGGGTCTATCATAATAATCAAAAGATTTTCAGGAAGCAAAACTTTTGGAAAAAAATTGTGCAATGTAATATGAGCCAAGATGCTGGAAAATAAGAGGAGCAATAGTTTGCTGTATGTTGCTGCTGCACATTAGAAAAGAAGCAGGGCCTATGGCTGAGATATAGGAGCATAAGTCATAATGTAAAGTCTATATCATAACCAAGCTGACGGCATGTTTTATTGGGATAAGACTATAATACTAAAATCATATATTCCAAATTCTATTTTAGGAATATGTGGAACAAAAGAAAATCTATGTCAGGTTGACAAAAATGCACCCAAAATACAGACAATGGCTACTCACCTTCATCATTCTAACATTACTCCTTTTGCATCTTTTGAAAAAGCAAAGAGTTAGTAATTAGTCAAACAAACAAGAACAGAATAGTTCAAGCATGCCATACATACATAGTTCCATGTAACATGAAAGGAATGAGAGCACCAACATTAACAAAAATACCTTCAGATAATCCAAAAGCAATTAACATTCCTCTTGATTTTATATCAGCAGAAGTGCTTTCAAATCAGATGATCAAATAAGAAATTGGATATCCAATAGCAAAACAAAACAAAAGCACAACATAATCCCAAAAATTCGTGCACTCCATGCAAAAGGCAGGGTAACATCTACCTTTAAGAAGAAAGATCTGCTTTCACATTAAGAGACTGATTCTTTTGGCCAAACAACATATACGGTCTCTATCCCATTTATCCTAAAAAATACTATCCAGTAGACATACCAAAAACTACTGCACCGCAAAAGCATTTAGTAACACTTGAAATGACCAGAGGATCACCAGTGATTTGATGCCACAACTCGTGTTACATTATCTTGCATACATGTCTATTTCTAAGTGACATGAACATTTATTCTCTGATGTCAATCAAAACACCAATATCAAACCTCCCAAACCAGACAAAATTACCACCTACCATTAAGTGATTCTTCAACAGCTTTCTGTAAAATATTTAAAATACATAAAGCTTTCAAGTCTCGTTTGGGGGCTCAAAATTTAAACAACTCTAATTGATATATACAATAAATAGTGATTCTATAAAAGAAATAAAAGAGGCAGCAAAACATTAGAAAGATTAGTGACAGGTTTGGTTATTTCCAGGGTATAAATAATGATGACATGCCTGCTTTCAGAAGTACTTCAGTGGCAATAGCTTCTCTTTGCAATTTAGCAGTAATGCAGAAAACAAACACTACAAAGAAAAGTAGCTGTATTCAGCAAGATCGCATCTGCAATGACAGCTGTGGAATACATCTCATTTAACTGGTAGCAAACTACAAATCACAGAAACAAGCGGAAGAATCAAATCTTTCAACCACATCATCAAAACTTTAACAAAGATGGTATCAGTTATATTTTTGTCAAAATACTCGAGTACAACAGCATAACTGTTTTAACAGTGGCAGCTTTTCCCCTCCTAAGGTATAGTTAAGAAAAAGGCTGTGATGACCTCATCAGGAATATACGAATGCTGCAATTGTAAAGTATCAATATGCACCCTTTTTCTTTTTATTTCAATTAATTTCAACACGTTCATTATTTTGTTAACGATTTCACTAAAATAACCTGGATACTAAAACAATCTTGTGAATGCTTTATTTAATCACATTCGTTTTAGTCAGACACTACTAACTATTTAAACTGGACTAATTTTTTTCTATGTATGTTGTATGAGACTTTGGTTTAGACACAAAGCATAGATCTCAGTGCCTAATTTCTATTTGCGTATTTTTTTTTCAGCCTGAATCAATCCACTGGCCTGTTTGTTCGTCTAGTTCAGTATAAAGGTTGGTAGATTAGAGTTTTCTACTTTCCAGTCTAAGGCTGAGAGTGAGTGACTGGCCCAAAATCACTCAGTTGGTTTGTCTGGCTAAGAGAGAACTAGAAGCTGGGTCTCCCCAGTCTTAGGCCAGCACATTCGCTACTGCACCACACTGGCTCTCAGAGAGCTACTAGGTTATGTTGGTATACTGATACACAAGACATGCACAGACACACATGCTTTACATACACAGAGAAAAACTGAGAGTATTTACCAGTTAATGATTGTATTTAAATGTTTCTTGTTTTCTTGATTACTGAATTACACAGATGATTTAAGAACTTTTCAGAAAAAGGGCACATAATGGAACAAGATATAAGCCATTTCAGAAAAGAATACACCTGGTTAGCCTAGACTAGGATGCCCATAAAACCTGTATAAAAAGGATTTTTATTGCAGATTATTATTTTTTCATGTATTGTTAGAAAACTAGTAACAATAGACTAGAAATCAGGTTTTGGAATCCTTTCAAATTTAATAATAAATTTAATAATAAAGATTTGGCTAATGCCATTGCAGACGTAATACCATGCTATGATTAAAGCAAGCCAGAAAAGAAAGATTCACAAATAGGATGTGGACAGGTGTAAGAAATATGTGACCCAATTTCTACTACTTTAAAGTTAACTTCTCCACTATGTCCAAGGTCAAAACTTGACACACCCACAATAGTGCACTGCACATTATGCACCTGCTTTAAAGAAAAGGGCTAAGAAATTCATTTGTTGCCAGATTAATAAAGAAACCAAGCCAGAGAGCAATTGAAGTTTGATGACTGAATTATAAGTAGTCCTCAACTTATAACCGTCATGGAATCTGCCCATTTACATTTGTAAATTATGAAGTTGTAAACCCATGTGACCAATTTTGAGACAGATAGATATATATTATGTATTTATATCTATATCTATATACTGCAGTGCTTTTAAAGCGGATGCTGTGGTCACAAACCAACAGCCAGGGTTATTAAGCAAAAACCACAATTGTTAAGCAAACCAATGATTTGTTACAGGTTGCTTTTGGTGGAAAGCAGAAGTAAATGTTGTTTTTCAGTACAAATGCAGAACCCATTTTAGATGAGTACAGGATGCTGCAACTGGCTAAAAATATAGGCTGATTGCTACGTGCCTGACATGTGGTCACATGTTTAAGGAAGAGGCTGACAGCCAAAGGAACCTTGGAGTCATAATATGAGGAAGTCCACTGTTAACTTGAAATGGTTGTTAAGTGACCAGTTGTAAATTGAGGACTACCTGTATTAAAAGGATTTGTATTACAGCTTATTTTTTCATGTAATGTTGGAAAACTAGTAACCATAAATTCAAGTAGTATACTGAGTTACAGAAAAGGCCTAGATGTCTAACACCCTGCATATCAAAAAGTAAGAGCATAATAAAGGCAGCATAGATGAAAGACAGTAGAGATGGCATCAATAATCATCTCAGGCAACAGGTGTTCTTGGGAAACTTTGCATCATAATTACTTAATGAATTAATTTCTATAGCCATCCATTCTCAATGACTCTGGATGGCTTATGATTCCAAAACTTGTGATTTCCTGAGGTCCCATTAAGAACCCAAAAATGTTGTAATATTTCAGATGTATTTGTTTGTTTCTGGATGGCCAGTTTAGCACACCTTCCGAGGCTGTCCATAGATTTACATAACCCTATTGTGCAGTCATGCTGTCTCCTATAAATCATCTTTCTAGAAACAATTTTTCAATATAGCAGAATATGCACATCTAAAGATCTTGAGTACAGTGAGGTACCTATTACAAAGCAAGAAGCAAGGATTGGGAACACTGTGGACATGCACACAATTATTTTTTAATCATTTCATACAATAATACTGGCTTTCTTCAACCATCCAATAATTTATAGGGCATCATGCAAGACAATAATTCACATACAACACATTTGCATTGCCTGCACCAGTTATCCAAAACTCAGCAAAATGTCTATCTTAAAAATGCAAGTGTTCATTCAAATCAACATAGCAGTGAATCTTTGAAATGTTAAATAATTAAATTATGAAACAGGGATACACAGAAGAAAAGAAATATAGGGAATTAACCCAGAAATTGATTTAATTTGTTAAATTTTATTTTAGTCAGGTGCATATTTAACTAAGCTTTTATTTTGTCCAACTTCTTTGTATTAGTTTAGATACTTTTTTGTTTTGGCCATTGACATGCCACCCAAAATTGATCTCCAGTTAGACTGGGATGGAGTGGGGGAATTACAGTAAGCAGCACTCTTAGAGAATATATATTGGTTTCGCTATTCTCTAAGCATGAACTGTGATTTCAGGGTTCAAACCCTAAATTAATTAGCCCGACTGTATTTCCCCAACATTTTTGGATTTTGTTTTTTAAGTGGTATTTCTTCCATAAATGGAGTTTTACTTTTTTATTGCTTTAATATAAAAAGAAAAAAGGAAAAAAAGATAGGTGAGACTGTAGAATGACACACAGAGGAAATAAGGAGAAAGAAACCAACACAGATGAGTCCACCAGAGTTGGACAGCTTACAGATTCAAATTAAACTGATTGATTGAATGAATATGTAATTAATATATTACATGCAGACAATAATTCACCCTAATTTTAAATACCTCATCAAATCTTCACTATATAGAATGATATAATAATAGTGATCACACATTGACCTTCTGGCACGCACTGAAAACTTACTTGTTCCAACAGGGCGGTCTGGCCTAGCATTAACAGGGGTTTTAAATTGCTTTTAAAATTTTATAATCTTAAATTTTTTACTCAACCACCCATTTAATTCTTTTTAATTTGTTTTTAATTTGTTATTAATTTATTGTTTTTTAGA